>JAQZBX010061683.1:0-17053 GCA_029593785.1 Cabassous unicinctus
TTTCCATTTAAGAAAAAAAAAAAAAGCTTTGGCACTTTTATTGGGATTGTGATGAATTTGTAAATCAATTTGTGTAGAATAGACATCTTAATTATATTTAGTCTTCCAATCCATGAACACAGAATGCTCTACCATTTTTTCATAGTCTTTTTGGATTCTTTCAGCAATGTTTGGTAGTTTCCTGAATACAAGTCCTTAATGTACTTGGTTAAGTTTATTCCTAAATATTTGATTGTTTTAGTTGCTATTATATGTTGAATTTTTTTATTTCCTCCCAAGATTACACATCAGTAGTGTATAGAAACACTATGGATTTTTATATAATAATCTTGAATCCCACCACTTTGCTGAACTCATTTATTAATTCTAATAGCTTTCTTATAGTCTTTTTGGATTCTTTCAGCAATGTTTTGTAGTTTCCTGAATGCAAGTCCTTTATGTACTTCGTTAAGTTTATTCCTAAATATTTGATTGTTTTAGTTGTTATTATATTTTGAATATTTTAATTTCCTCTGTAGATTACACATCAGTAGTGTACAGAAACACTATTAATTTTTATATAATAATCTTGAATCCCACCAATTTGCTGAACTCATTATTAATTCTAATAGCTTTTTCTGTGGTTTTTATAGGATTTCTAGATATAGGACAATATCATCCACAAATAGTGAAAGGGCCTCTTACCTTTCCAAATATATTTTGTAGTTAGTTTTTCCAGTTCCTTAAAAAATGCAGTGTTGATTTCTATTGGGATTGCATTGAATCTGTAGATTAGTTTGGGTAGGATAGACATCTTGATGAGGTTTAGTCTTCCTATCCATGAACAGGGAATATTCTTCCACTTATTTAAGTCTTCTTTGATTTCCTTTAACAGTGTTCTGTAGTTTTCTGTATAGAAGTCCTTTACATCTTTGTTAAATTTATTCCTAGGTATTTGATTCTTTTAGTTACTTTGTAAATGATATTTTTTTCTTGATTTCATCCTCAGATTGCTCATTATTGGTGTACAGAATTGCTACTGATTTTTGAGCATTGATCTAATATCCTGCAAATTACTGAACTCCTTTATAAGTTCTAGAAGTTTTGTTGTAGATTTCTCAGGACTTTATACGTATAGGATAATGTCGTCTGCAAATAATGAAAATTTTATTCTTCTTTTCCAATTTGGATGCCTTTTATATCTTTTTCTTACCTCAGTGCTCGAGCAAGTACTTCTAAGACAATGGTAAATAGGAGTGGTGATAGTGGGCATCCTTGTCTTGCTTCCGATCTCAGAGGGAAGGCTTTTAGGATTTCACCATTGAAGATGATATTAGCTTTGGGTTTTCATATATACCCTTTATCATATTCAGAAAGTTTCCTTCTATTCCTAACTTTTGCAGTGTTTTTATCAGGAAAGAGTGCTGTATTTTGTTGAATGCGTTTTCTGCATCTATAGAGATGATCACGTGATTTTTTTCTTACAATCTGTTTATGTGGTGTATTCCATTTATTGATTTTCTTATATTGAAGCATCCTTGCATACCCAGGATGAAACCCACTTGGTCAGGGTGTATAATCCTTTTGATATGCTATTGAATGTGATTAGCAAGTATTTTGTTGAGGATTTTAGCAACTAGGTTCATTAGAGAGATTGGTCTGTAATTTTCCTTTCTAGTGGTATCTTTGTTTGGTTTTGGTATTAGGGTAATGTTGGCATCATAGAATGAGTTGGACAACATTCCTTCTACTTCTATTTTTTGGAAGAGCTTAAGCAGAATCAGTGTTAGATCTTTCCGGAATGTTTGGTAGAATTCAGCTGTGAAGCCCTCTGGTCCTGGGCTCTTCTTAGCTGGGAGGTTTTTGATGACTGATTCTATCTCTTTACTTGTAATTGGACAGTTGAGTTCATCAATTTCTTCTTTCATCAATGTAGGCTCTTTGTGAGTTTCTAAAAACGTGTCCATTTCCTCTAAATTATCATTCTTGATAGCATACAACTTTTCAAAGTATCCTCTTGTGATACTCTTTATTTCTGTGTGGTCAGTAATGATATCCCCTTGTTCATTCCTTATTTTCTGTATTTGCATCTGTTCTCTCTTTTTCTTTGTTAGTCTAGCTAAGGGTTTGTCAACTTTATTGATATTCTTGAAGAACCAGCTTTTGGTTTGGTTTATTTTTTCTAGTGCTTTCTTATTCTCTATTTCATTTAATTCTGCTCTAATCTTTGTTATTTCCTTCTTGCTACTTCCTTTATGTTTAGTTGGTTGTTGTTTTCCAATTCCTCCAAATGTCCAGTTAGGTCTTCAATTTTAGCTCTTTCTTATTTTTTAATATATGTATTTATGGCTATGAACTTCCCTCTCAGGACAGCTTTCGCTGCATCCCATAAATTTTGATATACTGTATTGTCATTTTCATTATTTTCAAGGTAGTTACTGAATTCTTTTGAGATTTCCTCCTTGACCCACTGTTTGTCTAAGAGTGTGTTGTTTAACTTCCATATCGTGTGCCTAATCTGATTCTGTGGCCCTTAGTGAGCTCCAATTTCATTCCATTGTGGTCAGAGAAATTTCTTTGTGTAATCATAGTCCCTCTGAATTCATTGAGAGTTCTTCTGTGGCCTAGGATGTGGTCTATCTTGGAATATGATCCATGTGCACTCGAAAAGAATGTAAATCCTGCTGTATTTGGGTGTAGTGTTCTGTATATGTCTATTAAGTCCAGGTCCTCTAATGTATTGTTCAGAGCCTTTGTTTCTTTAGTGATTCTCTGTCTAGATGTTCTGTCTAATGATGATAATGCTGTATTAAAGTTCCCCTCTATAATTGTATAGGCATTTATTTCTCCACTTAGTTTTTCCAGAGTTTGCCTCATGTATTTTGAGGCACCCCGATTAGGTGCATAAATGTTTATGATTGTTCTCTCTTCTTGAGAGATTACCCCTTTTACTGATATATAGTGTCTATCTTTGTCTCTTACAGTAGTTTTGCACTTAAAGTCTATTTTGCCTGATATTAGAATAGCTACTCCTGCCCTTTTTTTGGCTATTGTTAGTTTGTAAAATTGTTTTCCAGCCATTCACTTTCAGCCTCCTTGAATCTCTGGATTGAAGGTGGGTTCTTGTAGACAGCATATAGATGAATAATATTTCCTTATCCATTCTGCCAATCTGTGTCTTTTGAGTGGTAAATTTAATCAATTAACATTCAGTGTTATTACAGTGAATTTCTTACTTCAGGTATATTTTCTTTGTGTTAATGTATGTCATATGTTGATTTTTTCCTGTTTTTTTCTTTTTAGTTGTTTTTAAACTATCCTCCAACTCTCTCTCCCTTGTTTTTCTTTCAACTTGTAGAAATTCCTTTAGTACTTCTTGAAGTGCAGGTTTCTTATTGACATACTCTCTTAATTTCTGTTTATCTGTGAATATTTTGAACTCTCCATCATTTTTTGAATACCAGTTTTGTTGGATAGAGAATTTGTGGCTGGAATTTATTTCTTTTAGTACTTTGTCTATGTCATACCACTGTCTTCTTGCCTTCATGGTTTCAGATGACAAATCAGCACTTAATCTTATTGTGCTTCCCTTGTAAGTGATGGTTCTCTTTTCTCCTGCTGCCTTGAGCATTTTCTCTTTGTCTTGAGCATTGGACATTTTGACAAGTATGTGACTTGAAGTTGGCCTGTTGGGATTTATACTGTTTGGAGTGCACTGTGCTTCCTGGATCTGCACATCCATCTCTCTCAATATGATTGGGAAGTTTTCAGCCATTATTTACTTCAATACTCCTTCTGTTCCCTTTCTCTTCTCTTCTCCTTCTGGGATGCCCATAATGTGTATGTTTGTGCATTTTGTGTTGTTGGTTAAATCCCTGAGTCCCTGTTGGATTTTTTCTATCTTTTTGTCTATCTGTTCTACTATCTGTTTGATTTCAGATGTATTGTGTTCCACATCACTAATTCTTTCTTCTGCCTGTTCAAATCTGCTGTTATGTGAATCCAGTGACTTTTTGATTTCTTGTATTGTGCCATTGATCACCATCTTATCCATTATCTTTTTATGTATGTTTAAATTTCTTCAGTATGTTCTCCCAGTGTCTTAATATCCTTAATCTCTTCCTTCACTTCATTAAGTTGGTCCATGATATTTGTTTGGAATCTTTGATTACTTGTTTGATGTTCTGCATTGCTTCCTGGTTTTTAGTTTGTTCAGTGGACTGGTCCATGTTTTTGTGTCTCAGTGTGGTTTGTAATTTTTTGTTCCCCTCTAGTCATCATTTTATCTTGATGGGTTTATTCGGTTGATTAGCTTCCCTTTCTTCTCTACAGTTTTATTTAGCTGGTGGTTCTGTGTGTGTGTGATAATTTTTCTCCTTGACACTTCTTCTTCTTATTTTATTTCCTTGCTTCTTTCTATGTTCCCTTGAAGGCAAAAGATTAGGGCGAGAGGAATTGAAAGATATGAGAAAGGAAGAAGGATAATAGTAATATTGATAAAAGTTAGAAGAGGGGCTGTATAAGACTTAGTGAAATGAATATTTAGCACTTGTAGGCAGTGTAGAGTAATAGGAAATAAAGTGGCGTACATACAATGGACTGGGAAACCATGTAGAGGAATATATATTTAATGATTTAAAAGGCTAGAATGATGAGGGAGAGAAAGAGTAAATAAAGTACTGAGAGGAAAAAAGTTAATATTAATTAAAAAAGAAGAAAGCAGAAGAGATAGAATAGAAATTGACACCCTTAAATTTTGGGCTAATGAAAAAATGTGTTATGTAAGAACCACAACAGGAAGCAGAAGGCAGAAAGATGAAGGAAGGAAAAGAGATAGCTTGGGATACAAAATCAATATAGACAGAGAATGGGAAATCACGGAATAAGAAGCACAGCAAAGAAGAGACAAGCTAGCAGCACCTAATTTTAAAAAGAGAAAAAATGAAAGAAAAAAGAAGTGGGGAAGGAAAAAGGAAAGAAAAGCAAGAGACAATGAATAAACAGAGAAAAACCAAAGAACCACACAAGCAAGCAGTCAAACAAATCTAAGGAATAACAGTGTTCCTTCTTGGGCCCTTGTGGAACCTCTCAGCCTGCTTGTGGTTATCAATCAATTGTATTAAACTAAATTAAAAAGAAAAATTCTTTTTTTTATTTTTTAAAGTGATTTTTTTTTTTTTTGGTAAAATAAGGGACCCAAAAGATTTCCTCTTCTATACTACCCCCTTCACCAAGGGGAACCTAACTAGGCTCATGGAAACTAATCAAGCACTTCTCACTTCCTGGCCTCCCCAGGTGAGCTGAAGCTCGGATGCTTGTCAGTGCATAATGATTAAATTGGCTGACTCCATCCCTCTGGAACCAAGCCTCAATGTCACCAGGCTGCTGGGTAAATCAGGTTTCCTGAGTAGATTCGCCTCTCCCCTCAGCCTGGTGCTGCTTCAAGCCAGCTTATCTGCTCCCCAAAGCTATGAGGGGGTCCAGGCAGCCAAATCCACAGAAAGGAAACCCCTCTCCACCTTCTGTCAGAACCCTCCCACTCTCAGAAAATGCTCTCTCTCACTGGGTTGCCAGGGGTAGGAGTTGGCGCGTATCCCTAGGCAGCTGGGTAAATCAACTTCCTCAGCAGGTTTGCCACTCCCTTCTGCCTAGTGATGATTCAAGCCAGCTATTTTGTCCCCCAAAGCTGCAAGGGGACCCAGGCAGTCAAATCCACAGAAAGGAAACCCCTCTCAACCCTTTGCCAGAACCCTCCCACTCTCGGAGAATGCTCCCTCTCACCACATTGCCAGCAGGAGTCATGGCTCAAACCAGCCTTTTTCCCTGAGGGTGGAGCTCAGCTGTTTGTGTTAACCTCCATGGGCATGGTTAAAACTCACGAATCTCTACCGAGCAATCCACGCTGTCGAGCTGCCTCCAGATAGATGTCCCAAGCTTCTTGTTCTGTGCACCCACAGCACAGACCCCCGGGCAGGACCCTGTCCCCAATCAGCCATACTCACACAGAGCGAGTCAGTGAATGCCCTTCTAAAACAATGCCACCTTGCCTCCCCTTCTCTTTTGCCCATTTTTGATTTGTATCATTTGTCTTTTTATTGTTGGATATTAAACCCTTATCAGTTGAGTGATTTCCAAATATTTTCTCCCATTGAGTTGGCTACATTTTTACCATCTTCACAAGTCCTTTGAGGTGCAGAAGTTTTGAATTTTGAGGGGGCCACATTTATCTATTTTTCTATTGTTGGTCAAGCTTTGGATGTAAGTCAAGGTTATTAAATATATTAGGATTTGATCCATAGCCTAACATATATTTTATCCTAGAAAATGTTTCATGTGCACTAGAGATGGTGTGTATTCTGCTGTTGATGTGTGTAATGTTCTATACATTTCTATTAAGCTTATTTGGTTAGTAGTGTCTTTAAGGCCTCTGTTTACTTATTTATCTTCTGTTTACATATTCTATAAAATATTGTAAAAGGTGTATTTAAGTCTCCTATTATTATTTTAGAACTATCTATTTCTCCCTTCAATTTAGTCTATTTTTCTTCATATATTTTAGGGATTCAATGTGAAGTGCATATATGTTTGTAATCAGTATATCTTCTTGCTAGATTAAACCTTTATCAATATAAAATATCCTTGATTGTCTCATAATATTTTATGAAATACTCCATTTTGCCTAACAGTAATATAGTCACTGTGGCTTTCTTTTGATTACTGTTTGCAAGGAACTTAATTTCCTCCACTTTTACATTCAACCTCTTTGCATCTTGGTATCTAAAATTAGTCTCTTGTAGACAGCATATAGATGGATCGTGCTTTTTTAATCTATCCTGCCAATTTCTGCCTTTTATTTGGTGATTTAATTCACTGACATTTAAAGTAGTAACTGAGAAGGAAGGAATTACTTATACCATTCAGTCATTTGTTTTCTACATGTCTTGTAATTTTCTTTTCCTCATTTACACCATGACTGCCTTTTTGTATTTACTTGCTTTTTTATAGTGTACCATTTTGACTCTCTTCTTTCCTTTTTTCTGTATTTTTATATTTTCATAGTCATTACTTTTATAATTACAATGAACACACACTAACAACTTTGTTCAAATACTAGCTTATTTTGCATGGTATACAAACTTTCTACTATATAGATCTCCTTCTGTCCCCTTTTATTTGTTATTTTCCTCAGACATCATCTTTACAAATTGGTGTTCATTAACATAGATTTTAAATGTTATTTTACATATTTTCTAAGTTATAGAAAAGAAATGCAGTTACAAACCAAACTTGATTAATACAGGGTTTTACATTTACTTATGCAGTTAACTTTATCAATGTACTTTATTTCTTCTTATGAATTCAAGTGACTGTGTAGTGTAATTTTATTTCAGCCTGAAAGAACTCCCTTTAGTATTTCTTGTAGGGTATGTCTTCTGATAATGAGTTCTTCAGATTTTGCTTAATTGTAAATGTCTTAATTTCTCCTTCACTTTTGAAAGAATTTCACTGGATTTAGAATTCTTTGTTGATTTTTTATTTTCTTTTAAGGACTTTATATATGCCATCCTACTATCTCCTAGCCTCCTTGGTTTCTTATGAGAAACACATTGTTATTTTTATTGGGGATCCCTGTATGTTACAAGTCAATCCTCTCTTGCTGATTTAAAAATTGACTATTTGACTTTCAATTTTGACAATTTCACTCTAACATGTCTTGAAGTAGATTTCTTAGATTGTATCCTGCTTCGAGCTTCTGGAATTTCCTGGACATGTATTTCATCAGATTTGGAAACTTTTATCCATTATTTCTTGAAATGCTCTTTCTGCCCCTTTTCTCTCTCTTGTCCATTTCAGACTCCAATGATGTGTATGTTGGTACACTTCATGGTCTGCCAAAGATCCCTCAGGATGTCTTCATACTTAAATTTTTTTTTTATTATTATCTGCTACTCATACCAGATAGCTTCAATTTTCTTGTCTTCCAGTTAATTGATTCTTTATTCTTCCTGTTCAAATCTGCTGTTGAATCCAGTTAATGAAGAATTTATGTCAATTATTGCACTTTTAGCATCAAAATTTCTGTTTGGTTCTTTTCTTTTAGGTTCTATTTTGTCCAAATACTGTTTTACCAATTTGCTTTAGTTCAATTTATATGGATTCCTTTAACTTGTCGAAATTATGATGGTTGATTTAAAGTTTTTGGCTGATAGTTTCATTATATGAGTTCACTCAGAGATAGTTTCTGGCAGATACTTTATTTCCTGTGAATGGCCCATAATTTCCTGTTTCCCTGCTTGCTTTGTAATTTTTGTGGGTGTATTGGACATTCTGAGCATTAGGTTTTGTTATTCTTGAAGTCTAATTCTTTCCCTGCTCTGGGATTTTTAGTTATTATTTTTATTTTTAAAAAAATTATTAAAATATATCATTCATACATAAGATTACATAAACAATAAGTGCATAGTAAAAGTTGTGAACTTACAAAATAAACATGCATAACATTATACAGGAGTTCCATACCAGCAACCCCTTGCATTGTTGTGAAACATTTGTTACAAATTATGAAAGAATATCATCAAAATATTGCTAGCTATAGTCCATATCTTACATGTGGTGTATTTTCCCCCAACTCACCCTATTATTTATTTAAAATATGTTTTTATTACAGAAGTTGTGAACTTTCAAAACAATCAAGCACATGTATAGAATTCCCATACAACACCCCTACATCAACACACCACACTGTGGTGGAATATTTGTTACATATTATGAGATAATATCATCAGATTAAAACCACCAACCACTGGTCTATAGCATACATTTGGCACACTTTTTCCATACCCCCCCATTATCAACATAGTACATCTTTAGCATTGATGCAAGAATATTACAGTATTAACCACAGTACATAGGTCACATGAATTGTATTTTCCCCATGCATTTTCACATTCCCAACACTCTGCAATACTGACGTACATACATTCTAGGTCACTCTTGCATCTATACCATCAACCACAATTCTCATCCACCTCTGGATTCACTGTGTTATTCAGTCTCTAGATTATTCTCTAGCTTTCTTTCAATTGACATTTATATCCCTAGACTACCCTTTTCAGCCATAATCCCATTTATAAACCAGTTGCTACTCACTATAATATGTTACCATCAACTCTATTCATTTCCACACATTTACAGTCAAGTTAATTAAAACTTCTATAAACATTAAGCATCAGTATCCCTTCCCAGTCCTCCTCTTATCTCCTAATAACCAATACTCTAGGTTTTAACTCCATACATTCTTCATATTTAGTTCATATAAATGAGCCCATGTAATATTTGTTCTTTTATCTCTGACTTACTTCATTTGGCATAATGTCTTCAAGAATCATCCATGTCATCCTATGTGTCCCAATTTCATTTCTTCTTACTGCAGCATAGTATTCCATCATATGTATATACCACATTTTGTTTATCTATTCATTAGTTGATTGACACTTGGGTTGTTTCCATCTTTTGACAATTGTGAATAACATTGCTATGGACATCAGTGTTCAGGTGTCTGTTCATGTCACTGTTTTCAATTCTTCTGGATATATTCCTTATACAGGAAATGCTGGATCATATAGTAGGTCTATATTTAGCTTCCTGAGGAACTGCCAAGCAGTCTTCCACAGAGGCTGCACCATTTTACAATCCCACCAACAGTGAAGGAGTGTTCCTATTTCTCCACATCCTCTCCAGCACTTAGTGTTTTCTGGTTTTTCTTTTTTGTTTTTTTTTTGATGGGCATTCTCTGCAGTGTGTGATGATATGTCATTGTCATTTTGATTTGCATTTTCCTAATAGCTAGTGATATTGAACATTTTTTCATGTGCTTTTGGTATGGCCAACAGATTTTTTTTTTATTTTAAAAAGATACTTAGATTTCATAAATGTTACACAAAAATATAGGTATTCCCATAGGCCCCACTCCCCACACCTCCTACACCCTCCCATAAAAACATCCTTCATTAGTGTGGCACATTCATTGCCACTGATAAATGCATCTTGGGGCTTTGCTATTAAGCATGGACCATAGTTCACAATGTAGTCTACACTCTCTCCCACACAGTTCTGCATGTTATGTGATGATATAAAATAGCCTATATTTGTCATTGCAATGCCACTTAGGATGATTCCCAAGTCCTGAAAAACCCTCATATTACAATGGTTTTCCCCTCTGTTTGCCCTGGAACCTCCAGTGGCCACTGGCTCCTCATCAATGTTGTAATTTCTTCCATTGCTAGAATCACAATATGCGTATAGTAGAATACCTGTAAGCCCACTCTACTCCATAGCTCTGCCCCCAATCCTGAGGATTCTAGGATGGTGACATCCACTCCACCTCCAATAGAGGGCTTATATCCCATGGGTAACATGGATGGGACTGTCCTGCCTGCAGTTGCAGACTCTCTCTGTTCCCTGGAATGGTCATTGTCCATCATGATCTCCCTGCCAGTTGACCTGGGGTAGTCCAATGAGCTGTAGAGTAGATGTTGCAAATATGCCAAGGTTCTGGGCCCAGCTGGCAAATGGGCAACCCAAAGATTTGAGTCTCTGGATGTACACCTACTAACTCCAGCACCAAGTGTAGGTTTAAATAGGTAATGTGAAAGTGTGTAGTTGCTTACTGAAGGGATATGACAGGAGGCTAGTGATATTATTGGGCTAGGTGGTACAGATTTGACAACTGTGTACATTGGGAAGGGTGGGTTGGAAGGTCCAGGGTACTGGGTGGATGTTTGGGAGAAGGGCCAGATGAACACTGGGGATTTGTGGGTATGTGGTTGAAAGTACAAAGTTGGAAATGTTTTTATGACAATATGACAAGGAAGGGTTACTTGTTTAGGGTGTTGGATGGGGGGCATTTGGGACAGGGTACACCTAGAGCAGGCTTCTAGGGAGTGTGTTAGTGATCATTCTTTCATAATGTGTTGTATCAGTGGGTGTAGCCTCACACAATGAATGGGGAGGTGTTGGCTCCCATCCTTGGGAGGACTGATTTGTTCACAAATAGACAAGTGGGAGTCTCTAGAGAGCATGGGTGGTTCCAAATAAGGGAGGACAAACCAGTGTGTCAAGACCTAAGTCTTGTTGCATCTAACTATGAATCTTGTCATCCAAGGAGTGAAACCAGGGGGTCATCATGGCTCTGATGGGAGGGAGAGGGAGAAATAGAATAGATTGAACAGGGGTTTTTAAGTGGACAGTGGAAGTGTTCTAAATGATCTTACAATGATGGACACAGGATATGCTAAATATCAAAATTTATAGAAGTGAACAATCTAAAATGTAAGCCATAATGTAAATAATTGACCATGTTTAGTAGTTATGTTTCATTATTTCTGTATCAGTTATAACAAAGATACCATCCACATATAAAAAGGTATTAATATTGGGGGAGGAAAGTGGGAGGATGTTGAGTATGAGAGTCTCCGGTATTCTGTATGTGACATTGCTGTGACCTAAAACTTCTTTGAAAACAAAATGAAAAATAATGAGTTACTGGGGAAAGAGTTGGGGAAGGTGCCATGGTACAGACAGGACACCAGATATTGTGGTGATGAAAGGCAAAAAGTCAAAAAAAATATTTAAAAATATTTTCATTTTTAAAAATGTCTCAATCTTTTAATTTTATTGTATTTTTAAATTTTTATGTATTTTCTTTCCTATATTTAAACATCTTTATTGTTTCACTTTCCTATTAATATTATTTGGCAATTTTACTGGCTTCATTTTTTAAGAAGTTTTCAATAACAGAAGGGTTACAACTAGGGGAAGGATCACTGGTGTGGGGTGTCAGTGATGAGGGATGTGTGGGAGGAAGTTCACCTGAGAATACTTTTAAGATATATAAAAATGTTCAAATGTTCATGGGACATTGTCACAGTGGGTGGAAACTCACAAAATAACCAAGAGAATACTGAATTCCCATCCTGGAGAGCTCTGCCATATTTTCTAAGGGAGTACAACAGTCCCCCAAGTGCAGGAACAGTGACTGGTGAAAGAGTACAGGATGTTGTTGGAGGTGTGGGCAGTGGGGAACATGGGAATCCCTGTAATTTCTGAGTAATATTTAGGTAATCTAGGCACCTTTAAAAATATAAATATATATATATAACAAATAACATTTATGTAAACAAATGCATATATATGCATATGTATTTATATATCATTTTACAAATATTGGTATGTATTGTGAAAAATTTTATTTTTTCCCACAATAAAAAAGAAAAAAGAAAGAGTATGATTCATTGTTGGGCCCATGATATTGATGACTAGGCTTATGAGGTTTTGCTCTTGAAATTGAAACAAAGCCTATTGTTATGGGGTGCCTAAGGTTTGCCTCCTGATAGCCTTCTTGTTGTTCAAATGTGACTGCTCTCTAAGCCAAACTCAGCATATGAATGCATTACCTTCCCCCAACATGGGACATGACTCCAGGGATGAGCCTCCTTGGCACTGAGGGATTGCTACCAAGCACCAACTAGCAATGTAACTGCAAAAAGACCTTGAATTAATGAGGGAAAAGGTAAAGACAAATGAGTTTATATGGCTAAGAGACTTCAAAGTGAGTCCGGAGGTCATCCCAGAGGTAACACTTATGCACATCTCAGCAGGATCTCATAGACTTCCAAAGTGGATACTACCCCAAATAGTGGGTCTCCTGAGGGCTCTGGAGACACCCAGATCCTATAGTCATAGCAGATAGCTCCAGAGTTTGGTGCCTTGCCAGTGGGCTCTACTTTGGAGTTTGTGCTCCTGAGTATGACAGAGTTGGAATCAGTTGTGTCTTCTCTACACATGCCTTTTCTGTCCTTTCTATTTGAACCTATAGTTGGTGCTGGAGTTGGTAGGTGTACATCCAAGAGACTTGAATCTCTGGGTTGTCCATGCACCAGCTAGGCCCTGAGCCTCAGGAAAGTTGCAACACTTACTCTCCAGTTCATTGGACTCACCCAGGACAGCTAACAAGGAGGTGAGGTAGGACAACCACCATACCAAGGAACTGAGAGAGTCTATAACTGCAAGCAAGAGAGCCCCATCCATCAGCCATATGGGATCAAATCTCCCTCTCAATTAGAGGTGGAGTGGACATCACCATTCCAGAATCCTCAGGATTGGGGGATAAAATATATATTAGAGTGGACTTACTGGTATTCTACTACAGACTTATTGTGATTCTAGTAATGGAAGAAATTATATCATTGATGTGGAGACAGTGGCCACTGGAGGTACTAAAGTCAGGGAGAGGGAAAAAGTGGTGTACTCTGGGGTCATTTTTGGGACTTGGAATTGTCCTGAATGACATTGCAATGACAGATAGAGGTGATTATATATCCTGCCATAACCTGCAGAATTGAGTGGGAGAGAGAGTAAACTACAATGTAAACTATAATCCATGCTTTGTGGCAATGCTCCAAGATGTGTTCATCAATTGCAATGAATGTACCACACTAATGAAAGAAGTTGTTAATGTGGGGAAAATTGAGAGTTGTGGGGAGTGGGGCATATGGTAATCTCATATTTTTTAATGTAAATTTTACATTGTCCCAAATAGAAGCTCTATACAATTTGAGCATTAACTCTCATTTTCTATCCCCACATTAGCTGTGGTAACCTACGTACTACATTCTCTCTCTATGAATTTGCTTATAGTAATTATTTCATATAAATGACATAACACAATTTCAACCTTTTGTATATTGTCATTTTCAATCTGTAGGAAGTCTTCAAACTACATCCATGATGTTACATGTATCAGTATTTCATTCCTTATTAAAGCTGAATAATATTCCATTGTATGGCAATGCCACATTTGTTCATCCATTCATTGATTGATGGGCATTTGGATTTCTTCCAACTTTTGGCAACTGTGAATAATGCCACTGTGAACACCTGTTTTCAAATATCTGTTCAACAACTTCTTTTGATTCTTTTGGTTTTATAACTAACTAGAAGTCTGTGGGACATATGGCAATTTTGTTCTTAACTTTCTGAGGAACTGCCTGTCTTCCACAGTGGCTGAAACATTTTACTTTCCCACAGAAAATGAATGAATGTTCCTCTCCAACACTTATAATTTTCTATTTTTTAATAGGGGCCATTTTAGTTGGTGTGAAATGGCATCACATTGTGGTTTTGTTTGCCTGTCCCTAATAGCTAATGGTGTCACACATAGTTCCATGTGCTTATGGGTTACTTAAATATCTTCTTTGAAGAAATATCTATTCAAGAGGCTTGCATATTTTAAGCTGAGATCTTTTATTTTGGTTGTTGAATTTAAGGTTTCTTAAAATTTTCTGAATATTAAACCCTTATCACAAATGTGCTTTCCAAATATCTTCTCCCATACTGTAAGATGTCTTTTTAACTTTTATGATGAAGTCCTTTGATGTACAATTAATTTGATGTACAATAATTTGATGTACAATTATCAATACAAATTATCAAGGATTTTCTTTTGTTGATCATGCTTTCAATTTCATGTCTAAGAAAACATTGCCAAACACAGTATACTGAAAATGCTTTCTGATGCTATCTTCCAAAAGTTTTAGATTTCTGGTTCTTATAATTATGTTTTGAAACATTTTGAATTAATTTTTGTGTATGCTCTGGGGTAAAGTCTCATCTTCATTCTTCTATTTATGGATATCTTGTTTTCCATCACTATTTCTTGAAGGGGCTACTCTTTCCCAGTTGAGCTGTCTAGGTAACCTTGTCAAAAGTCACTTGTCCATACATGTTAGTGCTGATTTCTAAGCACTCAGTTCAATTCCATTGGTCTATATGTATGTCCTTGTGTCAGTACCATGCTGTTTTCATTACTGTGGTTTTTTTAGTAAGTTTTAAGATCAAGAAGTGTGAGTTCTAAGACTTCATTCTTCCTTTTCAAGATGGCTTTAGCAAGTGGGGCACTTTATACTTCTATATATATTTAAAGATTTGCTTATCCATTTCTACAGAGAAGGTTGTAGGAATATTGGTTAGGATTGCATTGAGTCTGTACATCACTTAGTCTAGAAGTGATATCTGAATATTCAGTCTTCCAATCCACAAACACAAAATATCTTTCCATTTATTTAGACCTCCTTTGATTTCTTTTAACAATGCTTTGTAGTTTCTGTGTACTCACCTTTTACAGCATTAGTTAGATTTATTCCTAGATATTTGATTCTTTTAGTTGCTGTAGAAGATTGGCAGGTTTGTAAAGACTAACAGATTTCTTGTATTTTGCATCAGCCCTCTTTTAGCTGACTAATACAGTTGCTTTTGTAAATTGAAGTTTGACTGGATTTTGTCTTCAGATTGCTCATTGTTAGTATGTAGAAGCAATGACTATTTTTACATATGGATTTTGTAACTTGCCATTTTGCTGAGTTCGTTTCTTAGTTCTAATAATTTTGTTGTGGATTTTTAAGGATCTTCTGTGTATAGGATCAGATCAGGAAAAGTTTCTCACCTTTTCCAACTTGTACACATTTTGCTTCTCTTTCTCACCTTATTGTTATGGTTTAAACTTCCAGTTCAATGTTAAATAACAGTAGTGACAGTGGTACCCTTGTTTTCTTCCTGTTCCTAGAGGGAAATCTTTCAGTCTTTCTGGATGAAGTATGATGTTAGCAGTGGTTTTTTCAAACATGGCTTTTAACAGGGTGATGAACTTTCCTGCTTTTACTAATTTACTAAGTGTTGTTTTTTTTTTTTTTTGCAATATGCATTTTTTTATTGTTCATAAAAATCAAGATTTTTCACAGTACATACCAATATTTGTAAAATGATATATAAATATATATGCATATATGTGTATTTTATCAAGAAGGGATGTTTGGATTTTGTAAAATGCCCTTTCTGCTTCAATTGAGATCATCATGTGTGTTTCCCTTTGTTATATTATTGTGGTGTATTACATTAACTGATTTTCTTATGTTGAACCATACTTGCATACCTGGGGAAAATCCCACTTCTTAGTGTTGAATAATTATATTAATGTACTCTTGGATTAGTTTTTTGGTATTTTGGTGAGGATTTTTTTTATCTATATTCAAAGGCATATTGGTGTATATTCATTTTTCTTGTGCTATATTTATCTGACTTTGTTATTAGGATGATATTGGCTTCACAGAATGGGTTAGGGAGAGCTCTCATCTCTAAATTTTTGGAAGATTTGGAGTAAGTTTAAATTTAATTATTCTTTGAATATTTGGGAAAACTCAACAGTAAAGCCATCTAGTACTGGCCTTTTATTTGTTGGGATGTTCTTAATGACTGATTTATTAGTTCTTAGTCTGTTGATGTCTTCTATTTCATACTGAGTCAGTGTAGGTAGTTTGTATGTTTCTAGGAATTTTTTCCTTTTACCTAGATTATAAAATTTTTGCAATATTCATAATATTCTATTATCCATTTTAAGCCTAAAATTCCATAGTAATGTCAGCTCTATCATTTCTGATTTTAGTTATTTGTGTCTGCTCTCTTCTTTTCTTTGACAAGCTAAATTTTTGTCAATTTTGTTCATCTTTTCAAAGAAATAACTCATGGTTTGTTGATTCTCTCTATTAGCTTTTTATTATCTATTTTATTTATCTTTGTTATTTACTTCATTTTGCTGGCTTTGTGTTGAGTTTGCACTTCTTTTCTAGAGACTCTAGTTGTTTAGTTCAGTCTCTGGTTTGAGATTTTGTTCTTTCTTAATGTAAGCATTTAATGCTAAAAATTTCCCTCTCAAAACTGACTTCACTACATCCCTATATCCACTAAGTTTTGTTGTGCTGTGATTTCATTTTCACTCAACTGAAAAACTTCCCTTTATATTTCTTCTTTGATCCATTGAATGCTTAAGAGTGCATTCTGGAATTTCCACATATTTGTGAATTTTTCAGTTCTCCCTCTGTTATTGATTTCTAATTTCATTCTATTGTTGGTCAGAGAAAATAATTATACAATTTCATGAAATTTTTTCATTAAAAATTTATTGAAGTATATCATTCATACATGAACATACCTAAACAATAAGCAAAATAATAGAAAATGT
>JAQZBX010061684.1:0-17052 GCA_029593785.1 Cabassous unicinctus
GGGCCTCCCATATGGTAAACGGGGGCTCTATCCACTGAGCCACACCCGCTTCCCCCCACTCACCCTTTATTCCAGAGTCACCACTAATCCTTGGAAGGTTACCTAACTGAGTCTTTATCTCCCTCTGTAAACTGAGGGGCTTTGATGAGATGAGATAATGTCTAAAGGCCCCTTCTATTCCTAAAATCTTGTGATTACTTTTGTGATTCACCACCACGTAGTTAAAACTAGACCCTTAATTGCATTGCCATTGTGTAATTTTTAAATGGCAAGTTTAAAGGGTCTAGGAAATTTACTGAATAATGTTCCCATATTGTGAGAGTAACTATCCTCAACTAAGAATTCTAGCAGGATAATAATTATAACTAAAAAGCTCAAATCTAATTGGATCCTACCCATCATCTAGATGCTAAATTCTTGCCATCAGTGCAGACAGACTTTTATCTGAAAGGCATATCTGTATTCTTGTCTACATGATAGAGAAGAAAGGAGCTATTAGAATAAGACCATATAATGTCCTTTCCACTACGTGGGTAAATATATTAATTCATTAATATTAATTATTCACTCATTCATTTAACACTCATTGTTAAAATGACAGGCATATCTAATTAATTCCACAGAACATCACCCAGAAATATTTAAAAGGCAGGTGCTCCACACTTCCGTGTGTAATAAACTATTGCAAAGAATTTAAGTACAATTACCATGACCTACATTTTCTTCTAGAGAGTTGTGCCACTGTTGCATAACACATATTGAGAATTTAAAAACATTCACATATATTTAGAATTGGAAAAGCTAGAAAAAAATTCCATATGGACCGTGGGCTGTTGCCAACATAGCAGCATGGGAAGAATATTAGGGCAGGGAAGTGTGGCTCCTAACTCAATTCCATAGGTAATTACTACATGATTATTCTGTGCAAGACATCCTAACCCCCCAAAAATGATGAGGTGTGACACAAAAGAGAAGGAGAGTTTTTAAAAAACTGTAGACTGCTGAAACTATACGAATGAAACCATAGTAGGAGGCTGCTTGATCCTGTTCAATGTATGCCACTGTGCAGGAGGATTTGGATCTTCAGGAGAAGAAAGAACATCCAGTGTTCCATGAACAAATGATGAGGAGAGCAAGGAGAATTAAAGCTCACAACAAGAGGGAAAAGGAGGGATATAACAAAGAGGATGAAGGAGGAGAGAAGAATCATTGTCCTCTTAAGGGGGAAGAACAAAAGAAAAAGATTCACAAGTGCAAGGAAGCCTGTTCTGCCCCTGTATTAGTCAGCCAAAGGGATGCTGATGCAAAATACCAGAAATCAGTTGGCTTTTATAAAAGGCATCTATTTTGGGGTAGAAGCTTACAGTTACCAGGCCATAAAGCTTAAGTTTCTTCCCTCACCAAAGTCTATTGCCATGTGTTGGGGCAAGATGGCTGCAAATGTCTGAGAGGGTTCAGGCTTCTTGGGTTTTTCTCTACCTGGGGCTCCATTTCTCTCCGGGCTTAGCTGCTGTGCTCACTCCACAAGGTCAGCTGTAGACTATCAGGTGAACAGCTCCACCTCTCTCCCTGCGGTTTCTGCCGTGTCTAAGGAGCTGTCTCTATTCCTCTGTGTTCTTCTGTGTGTTCACTTCCCAGGTTCCAACTCAAAACTCAACATTAGAACTCCAATTCACTCCTCTGCTCTGCCATGTAGTTGTCTCAGTGAGTCCCCGCCCACCAAGGGGGCAGGGACTCAACATCCTACTGACATGGCCCAATCAAAGCCTAATAATAATTTAATCATACCCAGGTACAGACTAGTTTACAAATATAATCCAATATCTATTTTTGGAATTCATAAACAATGCCAAACTGCCACAGCCCCTATGGAGTCAAAAAGGGTCCTGGAGGTATAAGATGCTAGTTGAGGAGTATAGAGGCAGCTGCAAGAAGAGTCTACCTAGAGCCCTCCTGGCTGGCATAGAGAACCTGCTGAGGCTCTTCAAGCCTCCTGCCCATCCCCTCTCCTCCAGACTCATTTAGAGATGAATTGAACTCTTGGAAGAGACCAGGGATGCTCTGAGATGGGGAACTATGAAATACTGACAATAAACTAAAGTACCAGGAGCACAGAGGTATCTTCTTGTTGACCTCAAAATGAAAGAACTAGGATCCCTGGGTGGAAATCAACAGCAGACAGATATCAGTTTAATGTAAGGAAAGACCTCTAAGCTAGTCCCTTTTAGCACAAAGACTATGATTATAAAATTTTGTAATTCCCTACTTTCCAAGACAAGCCAGCTCCCCCAACAAGAAAACTTATGTTCATGGTTAAAACTACATCCATTCTCCAGTAATACCAGCACTCTCCACTTATTTGTAAGATTGTGTCCCATGTGAGAGGATGTGCTCATTTTCCAGCTGCTATAAAAAATACCACACAATGGGTTGGCTTAGACAACAGGAACTTATTGTCTCATGGTTTTGGAGGCTGAAAGGCATGCTTCTTCAGGGGGCAGTAGTGTTCTGGCAGGCTGGCATTCCTTGGGATTCCTTGGCTTTCTTGTCATACAGCAATATCCTCTCCTTTCTCTTCCAGGTTTCTGCTGACTTTCTGGTTTCGGGCTCTTCCCCAGCTTTGAGCAACGACCTTTTAATCAGATTGTGGTGGATTGAATTATGTACCCCAGGAAAAACATGTTCCTAATCTTAATCCCATACCAGTGGGTATGAACCTCTTATAAACAGAACCTTTTGAAGATGTTATTTTTTTCAGGGAAGATGTGACCAATTGACTCAGGATGGGTCTTCATCCTCCTACTGGAGGCCTTATAAAGTGAAAGCCACTGGGTGGAGACAGAAGTAGGAAGTCAGGGGGAATCCGAAGAGAAAGAAGAGGACATGGTCATGTGATGGGAAAGCCCTGGAACTCAAAGATTGCCAGCCAGCCAGAAGATACCAACCCCAGGAGGAAGCAAGTCTCGTAGCCTCTGAAACCATGAGCCAATAAATTCTGTTGTTAAGCCAATCCATTGTGTGGTATTTGTGATCACAACCTTGCAAATCGAAGACAGAGTACTTACTATAAGCACAGTATAAAACAAACATAAATAAATCTAGACACTATTGATAGTAGAGGAAAAAGAGTTACAGTATAAATCTTCTAAAAAATTAGACACAATTATGCATCACAGAATTATGTGACAGTCTAGAATGGCTATTATTTTTACAAAAGCAAAAACAGAAAACAACAAGTGTTGGAGGAGATATACAGAAATGGGAACACTCATTCATTGCTGGTGAGAATTTTAAATGGTGCAGCTGATGTGGAGGACAGTTTGGTGGTTCCTCAGAAAGTTAAATATAAAATTACCGACCTGACAATCCCACTTCTAGGTATATACCCAAAGGAAATTAAAGTAGGGACTGGAACAGATATTTTCACACCAATGTTCATAGCATCATTATTTACAATTTCCAAAAGATGGAAACAACCCAAGTGCCCATCAACTGATAAATGGATAAACAAAATGTGGTATAAACATGCAATGGAATATTATTCAACCCTAGAAAGGAATGAAGTTCTGATACATGTTATGTTATGGATGAATGTTGAAGACATCATGTTGAGTGAAATAAGCCAGACACAAAAGGACAAATAATGTATGATCTCACTGATTTGAAATAATTAGAATAAGCAAACTCATTGAGTCCAAATCTAGAATATAGGCTACCAGAGGATGGGGTGGGGATAGGGAAGGGGAAGTTAAAGCTTAAAATGTACAGGGCTCCTATTTGGAATGATGGAAATGTTTTGTTAATGGATGGTGGTGATGGTAGCACAACATTGTGAATGTAATTAACAGCACTAAATTATATATTTGAATGTGGTCATAAGGAGAAATTTTAGGTTTTATATATTTAACTAGAATAAAATATTTTTCTGAAAAATCCATGGAACTGCACAACAAAAACAGTGAACTCTAAGTTAAACCACAGACTATAGTTAATAGTATAATTATTAAAATGTGCTTTAATCAATTGTAACAAATGTTCCACACCAATGCAAGCTGTTAATAATAGGGTGATATATGGGAATCCTGTATTCTATACATGACTGTTCTGTAAATTTACAATTTCTCTAATAATAATAATAATAATAATAATAATAAAAGGTTAAGTTGGGAGTAGTAATATCTCTCTATAGGTCAACTGACCCATTTCCAAACTCTTAAAATGTATGAACACATTCAGTTTGCAATTTTATTTCTAGAAACTTTTCCTAAGAAAATAATGGAAGAAGTGCACAAATATGTATATACAATTACACGTAATGTACATATGTTACTTGCAAAACAAATTTAAAAAATAGTGTTTCCTTTCTTTGTACATATTAAAATAGATTCACCACCAAAAAAAAAAAAATTACGTGACAGTGTGAACCATCAAATAATAATAGCCATTCCTCCCTAGCAAATTTATAGCACTTAGTTTACAAAATACTTTTGCATGTATACTGGGAAGATCATTCGACAAGGACGAAATATTAAGGCTGCTCAGTGTAGCTGAAGAAAGAGTTCCCATCCTGTCATGATATCTATATTCCTCAAGGCTTGTAAATGAACTAAGGAGGAAACGGGCAAAATATTTTTGTGAAAAGCTGATTTTTATTAAGCTAAGTCAGTTACTACCCACTGGTACCTCCAGGCTGTTTTGAGTTTTGTCACTAGACTGTACTTCATTGGAGAAATGGAAATGGTAGGTGAATGGTCCTTTTACATGATAAAAAAATTAATTATAATAAAAATTTTAAGTTCAAAAAAATTTAAAAGTTCAATTCTGGGCAATTATACATAATGTGCCAAAATCTGTATCACAACCTTCAGGAGGCCTGGTCCTCTGCCCCTGCATTATTAGGAACAAAAGAACAATGGAGGGGTGGGAGAACCTGGTTCTCCCAGGAAGAACCCCCTCCAGAAGCTATTAAGTGAGGTGGAACAAAGTGAGCATCTGCATGGAACCCCAAGCAAGCAGAGAAGGGGTTCTTCTTAGGAGAGCAACCAGATCAGATGTCAGACTCCAGTGAGGGGAAGAAGGCTTCCATGTCAGGCAAAGGGGAATGTCAGAGTCTAAGCAGCGTGAGGCATGGTCTGCCTAGGGGCTGGAGCCCAGGTACATGGGAAAGTGGTCTAGTCAAGGAGCAGGGACCCCAGTGGGGACAAGGCAGGTGGTCACAGTGGGGAGGAGGTAGAGGTGGAGATTAAGTGAGGTGAGGACAACATCTACATGGGGAAGAGGGCCTGACCTATTGCCTGATGCCAGAGCCAGAGTGGGTTGAAGAGGGCATTCACACAGGAAAGGCAGTGGTGGCAATGGGCAATTGGTACACACAGGGGAACAGAAAAAAAACGGTAAAAATATGAGGAAATTTGGAGCCAGATTTCTCACTCTAGGATAAGTAGTTAGTTACAAGTATGAAAAGGAAGAAAATAAGAATGAACCCTGTGGTGTTAGATTGAAATTGGGGGCATCTGTGCAAAATCATGGTTTTCAATACTTACAGCTAGATAGATAGCTGGGGCAGGAGCGGGAAAACCCTCTCCTAAAGCTCACAAAGAGTGGATTTCTTATCCAAATCAAGGTTTTGTTTGCAAGGAATAAGGGAGGGATTGGCTGTTAAGTGGAAACCATTTTGCCAGTCCACTGTCCAATAGATCATCAAAGTCAAGAGTAAACACCCTTGCCCCAGAACAATCACATTGATATTTACTTGATATTTTGCTTTCACCGACTCTTTGACTTCCTGAGTCTTACCCAACAACCTATAGTTGCTCTAGCTTACTCACCCTAGCCCAGGGATTGGCAAACTTTTTCTGAAAAGGGACAGACAGTAAAGACTTTAGGCTTTGTGGGCCAAGAGGTAATGTCCTCAACTCTGAACAAATGTCCTCTCCAAAAAGCAAATAGTTTTTTGTTTTTTTGTTTTTGTTTTTTACCTTTTAAAATGTAAATAGTGTTCTTAGCTTGAGGGCTATAAGAAAACATGTGGGGAACCAGGTCTGGCCAAAGGCTGTTGTTTGCTGGCCCTGCTGTAGACCTCCATCCCACACCCCACGAAAGGCCCCAGCTTCTGGCCCTTCTGGGCTTTACCCTGCTAGATCCATGGCATCTGCAAGATCCCTCAGGCCATTCCAAATTCTTGACCCTAGTCCCTTCTTGCCATCCTCATCCTCAGGGCCAACCGTGTCCTAAAATACTCATTTCATACAAATAAAGAGATAGTGCCAAATTCAGGGACAAGGATTGAAAATTCCCCAAGGATTTTTTTGGCATTTACCTCAAAAGGGCCAGTTTTCACAATTCCCAGAGACTGAAAATAGAGTTCTATTAGAATGTATTTAAACATGCACTAGGGACATTAATTTAGGCAGCTTGGACATAAGTGTTTTTTCAAATGTCACAGAGGAAACCTCTCAGGTCCATTCTACCATTGACTGCCAACCATGTTTTGTGTTGGTAGGCTTGTTCACAAATATTATCACTCACATGAACTTTAATTAATCCTTATATCAACTTTATACCATTGTATAAATCAGAAACCAAAAGATCAAAGAGGTTAAATTACATGCCCATGGTTACACACAGCTACCCAGAGCTAGGATTCAAACTCTAGCCTTCTGATTTCACATTCAGGGTTCTTTTTCCTATACAATTTCCACAGAAACCTTACCCCATTCCAGAATGGTAGATTGGTCCTAAATAACAGCATTCTTTCCTAAAATAGAAGGAACCTATTTATTTATAAAATACCTCTCAACATTAAACTCAATCCTCACTATACAAACTCCATTTTGAACATTTTCCCAAATGCTCCTAAGGATAATATTTGCGTATAGTTCAACCATAAACTATTTGACAGCATGTAGTAACAATTTCATTCACTTTTGCTGATAAATGTTCCTAGGAGATATTCATATCAAAATTCTGCAAAATCCACTTACTTGAAGGCAAAATTTGTTGAAAAGTAAATCACAGTTGATTAATGAAGTCATCCATTTCACATAAAATTAAAACAGAGTGTAGACCAGTACAAGGTCAAAAGTTTTCTGTTCCTTTTTTAAATTAACCATTCCTTTTTGTACAATATCTAATGTCAAAAAGTATAACAACACTTTCACTTCCAAACACTTAGAGGAAAATTTAACTATGTCCCATTAGAAATAGAACTCCCAAGAGTAAAACAAGCAGTAAAATCCTTTACAGTTAAACAATCTGTTCCTGTGGCTAAATTGTACATTTTATTTAAGCTTAATCTTTTTAAATTTTAAGTATTGATATAACATTTGAATTATTCTTAGCAATTATCTTGTTCTGCATACCAAAACTAGGACATTCTATATATTTCCCTTGTTTTAATGCAGTACTTATGATGCATAAATGGTAGATATTATAAAAATATAAGTAATGTTAGCTTCTTATTACATGCAATCTTGAAAAATATACACTAAGTTAAACAATGTCTACATATTCCATTCTGCATTTCTTTTTTATTTCTCTCTAATTTGGGCTTATTCTCAAAGAAACAATATTTTCTTTAGAAGACAGTATCCTAAAAACATTCCTCTATATTTCCCATTAAAAATCTAAATATTATTTTGGTTATAAGTGCTATATGGGTCTGACCATGGTTCTTCTAGACCAGCATTCAAAAACTGGGTCCCAGGGACATAGAGACAGTATTTCCAGAAGTTTTCCATGAAATAATTAAAAAGTATTTTGTGGAAAAAAGGATTATGTGGGAAAATAGTTTGGGACATGCCAATCAAAACACAGAAAAAAAATTATTGTTAAATATTTAAACATCCAGAAAAGGGCAGAAATTAGTAACAAACACATACTCACTAGCCAAGTTTTAAAAGTGTTATATTTTTTACATATATTCTTAAGATTTGCTACAGGGGCAGATGGAACATGTCCAGTACTCCTTCTTTATCCCTAATAACATTCTGTCTCTGATATAAACATTGTTATGCCAAATTTCTTTTGTTTAGTATTTACCTAGTATATCTTTTTCTAACCTTATATTTTTAACTTTTCTGTGACATATGTTTAAAGTATATCTATTCTAAACAGAAAATAGATGGATTTTGTTGTGTTACCCAATCTGAAAATCTCTCTTTCCACAGATGAGTTTAATCCACTTACATTTATTCCAATTACTTTGGATTTACTTTTTGTGGCAGCTCTATTCATTGAATATTCAACAGTCATCCCCTTCTGCTTGGCTGACAGAACCCTGATTTCATTCACATGTTCAACCTCTCATGTTCTTAGGAAAAGCAGCCTTTTCCCAAATCCTTTCCCCAAATCAGCGGGTGAACTAAGGCATCCATTTGTCCTGGATATCCAATTCAACTTAGGCAATGATCATATGGGAAAGTGGGCTGAAAGTTTCTGGAAAAGTTTCCTGTTGGATAAAAAGAGATGTATATAAAAAATAAACAACTTGTCCTTCTTGCCTTTGGACACTTTTGGATGATGATGTGATATCTGAAGCTGTAGAAGTCATCCTGTATTTGTGAAGAGACAAATTTGAGGATGAAAGCAAAGACTGAGGATGGCAGAGAAGAAAAAACAAAAGCACTTGGGTCCTTGACATCTTTGTGCTGCTTAAATAATTTCAGGACTTCTTATATAAGGAAATAAATTCTCTATTGCTTAAAACCTTTGAGTTGAGTACTCTGTTACTTGCAGCCAAAAGCATCCTAACTGATGTACTTATGCTATCTTGTTTCATGATTACTCTTAACTATGAATTTTCTTTTCTTTTTGTTTTCTCCTTTCCTGTCTTTTATTGAATTGATAGTTTTATGAATATCCTTTTTGCCCTCTTCTTCAAAGTGCTCATTTTTAGGGCTCATGTGATATTTTCTTTATTACAACTAGCTAATCAATTTTTTAAATGTTGTACTTTCAGTTAAAAAGGTAGAGGATTGTGTGGAGTTGAAAATAGAACCTTTATTTGTTTGTTCACTTCCTATGTGCTAGGCATTTTATAATCCTTACAAAAATCCTGTTCTGTGTCCATCATTATCCAGTTTAAAAATAGGGGCACCTAACTTCACACTATTCTCCAGTTCTGCCTAGATTAGGGTTGTCACATAAAATATAGGATGTCCAGTTAAATTTGAATGTCAGATAAAGAACAAGTAATGTTTTAGTATAAGTATGTGCAAAATGCTGCGTGGGAATTTAAAAAAAAATCTTCGTTTATCTGAGTTATTTGTTTAAGTGGGCATTCTGTGGGGTTGCTAAATATGGCAACCCTAACCTGAATTGGTGTCTTGAATTTCTTGTGTGGCTTATCCCTCTCCCTTAGTCCTGCAGACTGTCCTTTACTGCCTGACACTTGATCACCTGGTCCTGGATCACCTGCCTGTCAGTAAAGTCACCATGTTTCACTGTGCTCTGCCCACTTGCAGGACTCCCATCAGGTTGGAATTCTTCCAGGCTTACCACCTGGCCAGGCTGTATAGCCTGTTAGGCCCCTAGACCATAGTCAAATCTTTTGGAGCACATACCCTACCACAACCAGCTATGGGATAGCCTGCCCTCACTCCATCCAGAACATACGCCACCCTGGTGAACTGATGGAGCATCCCACCAGCAAACAAACCACCCCACCTTCCATACAATACATCATCTTGTAGAAAGGGGAAAGTGTGGGTAGATGACTGATAAAAAAATAAATCCAGAAAGGAACGTCACAGTTTCGGGACAGCAGAAAGAAATCTCAGTAAAAGGAATTGACAGGATTTGTGTTCATCATTTTTTTTAACATGTATAAGATTTTAAGCAGCATGTTTATCAAATCAGTGAATTCCACAAGGTGGAAGACATAGCTAAAGTATTCACTGAATGTTGGAATCAGGATTAAAAGAGAGAGACTAGAATGATGGGTCAAAATCAACATGATGTAATTAAACAGGAATAACAGGAACTGTTGTGGTTAGGTTGAGAAGAGCAATGACATAAGGAAGACCTGCTGGCCAGTGGTTAGATAAAGAAGACTACAGCATTTGGTTCAACACAAGTTCAAGGATAGACATTACCATGTACCAGATGGGGGAACAAGTCTTAGATTCAAACAAACCTAATCTCAAACGCTGGTTTCACCACTGAGTTACTAGGGCCCAAGCCTCTGTCTCCTCAATATAAAATGGGCAAAATAACAAACATACTGAATCATGAGCACTAAAAGGATAGCACATGCTGAGCATGTCTGAACAGTGCCTAGAACATGGGAGATGCTCAATGAACATTAGTTCCGCTCCCCACATGCCCTGTCACAATGCCCAGCCATAGATTCATTTAGTAGGGGACATTACAGTATACTTGGAGGATAATCAATTGAAATTAATTTTTGTCTTGCTCTCTTTACTGTAGGAGGCCAGAAGAAATGGGAGACATTAAGGTTTGTTTGCTAATATTTGGGTCCTTTAATAGCATTTATAGAGCAGGGCCAAGGCAGAAGTTGGCAACTACCAGAAGCCAAAATACCACCACCATAAAATCTAATCTTAGAGAAAGGAATTGGAACAATCAGTGGAGAAAAGGTATGGGGGGTGCGGTGGGGCTTACTGAGATTTGGGGAGGGAATAGAGGCTTATGGAATACACATATACTACAACTGCATGAAGACACTCCTGTGAGGTGACAGGCCCTCTAATGGGATGCCATCAGAAGGTCAGTGCAACTGACCTCTAAGAAGCCTGCCTTGAGCATCACGGTTTAGGTCCCTGTGCCCAAGCTTGGCTCAGAAACTGCAGAGCCTCCTGCCTTCAAGGGATCATGTTGACTGAGGGAGGGAGCACACCTGCAGTAGCCAGTGTGGGCTCTAGTCCAGTATTCTTCCTGGATCCTTGAGGCTGTGAGAGACCTCTAAGATTCTTGCACAACCAAGAAGCAGGGGTCAGGGTAGGATTAGGATTGAGTTTCATGACTGAGATTGAATTTACAGGCTGCCTAATGGGTGGGAACATGGGGCAGAGTGACCTAATGTAGGGAGATAAACAAATATGACATTTATTTTCATCCAAATGGTAGGGAGTATAATTCACACTCCCTATGAAGTAGAAAGAGTGGGTACAGTCAGACTCAAGGCTAAATCCCAATCCTACCACTATGATTTAACTCACATATTAAAGCATCATTTTGTTTCATTTGCAAAATAGAAAAACTAAAACCTAATTCACAAAGTTGTTGAGAGAATGAAATGAGATAACATACTAAACATCCTAGCATAGTACCTAATGTAGTGTGGTTGCATTTTATACAAATTTGAATTCTGTAGATTTAAAATAGCACAATAAATATATAAGCCCCACTATATGGCAAAATTTGAGATAATGTGAATCTCACTTTATATTTATTTCTATGTGGAAAAGAGTCTTGACTGGATATAATTTACCAATCACTAACTGCATGTGGAGTAGAAAAACACAAGTCCTGCTCACAGTTCTAATCTGGGTGACAGGGTAGGAAATGATGCCGTTTACCAGGAAAGGCCAGGAATGGAGGAGGGAGGATAGGCAAGAGGGCCTGTAAGGTGGGGGTAGGTGGTGTTTTCAAGTTGGAAAGGCTAAGTGGGAGAGGCTGTGGAACACTAACTGGGGTTACCCAGCAGGCACTGATTATCATGACCTGGGTCTCAGAAGCGAAAGCTGGCTGGAGATATATATAGACATGGTAGTTGTGAGTAAAATGTGCAACTTAAAGCAAGTTATAGGATGGAGGGAGAAGAACAGAGGAACAAGGATGGATCCCTTACAAATGCCAACATATAAGAATTCAGTCAGCTTGAACAGACATTTCTCCAAACATGATATACAAGTGGCCAACAAACACACGAAAAGACACGCAACATAATTAGTCATTAGGGAAAGGCAAATCAAAGCCATAATGAGATATCACCTCACACCCACAAGGATGGGCATAATTTTTTTAAAAAATGGAAAAAAAGTGTTGGCAAGGATGTGGAGAAATTGGAACCCTTATGCTCTGCTTGTGGGAATATAAAATGCTGCAGCCACTGTGGAAAACAATTTAGTGGTTCCTCAATAAATTCAAACATAGACTTAATTAACATATGACCCAGAAATTCTATCCCTAGGTATAATACCTCCCAAAATTGAAAACATGTATTTAAACAAAAACTTGTACACAAATGTTCGCAGCAGTAATCTTCACAATAGCCAAAAAGTAAAAATAACCCAAATGTCCAACAACTGACAAGTGGATGAACAAAATGTGGCATATCCATACAATGGAGCATTTTTCAGACATTAAAAGGAATGAAGTACTGATACATGCCACAACATAGATGAACATAAAAATATTATACTAAGTGAAAGAAGTCAGATAGAAAGGCCACATACTGTATAATTCCATTTACATGAAATTCAGAATAGGTAAATCCATAGCAACAGAAAGTAGATTAGGGGTTGCCAGGGGCTGGGGGGAGGGGACAATAAGGAATATGATTAATGTTAGTTGGATTCACATTATTTCAAATGCTTCATATTGTGGGGCTTATATTTTTATGGGGTTTCCTTTTGGAATGATGGAAAGTGCTAGAACTAGAGAATGGTGATAGTTGCACAGCATTGTGAATATACTTAATGACACTGAATTGTACACTTTAAAATGGCTCAAATGGCAGGGAAAAAAAGAGGACGTGAATGGAACACATTACACCTAAAGCAATCTTAAAAGGAATGGTCAGAGAGGTGGACAGAAAACCACAAGGGACCGCCAACACTGAGGCTGAGGTTAGAGAGAAGTTTAATACAGGAGAGCTGTCATCTGTGTCAGATGACAGACAGTTCAATAAGTTCAAAATTTTTCATTAAATATTGAAGGTCAATGGTAAACTTTGCTAAAGCAGTCTCACTGGAAAGTGGGAGTAAAGATAAGATACATGAATATCCAAGTTTAAGGAAGGTGATAAATGCACTGGATGCTGCACTAAGATCACATCTGGCATACTTTAGTTCTAGGCACTGTTGAGTGGGAAGTACTGATCAGAGAGGAAGCCACTGTGGGCAGGCATCATGGTTAGGTAGTAGAAAGAGAAGAAGTTAAAGTAGAAAAGTCAGGTGAAAACAAGCAGATCAGCTGTATTGTAGGGGAAGGAAAAGGACAAAGAGGGAAAGGACAGAAACATAGAATGGTTTGCATTCTTTTAACCACAAGAGTGACAGTAGCCAGGGGTCTCTGCACAGTACATTCTCCACTCCCCGTTACATTAGCAAAGGAGCAGTTTCTGATGCCAGCAGCATTATGAGGAAAATCTCCAGCTATAAAGTAAACTAAACCATAGCGAGTGCAGAGCTTTACATAATCTAGGCATCTCTACCTGAGGCAAGTGCTTTCCAAGTATCAATTTGAGCCTGTGTGCTCACAAGACACCTGGGAGTGCTTCTCCCGCTGATTCTGATCTGACTCAGTATTGAGTAGTAAATCATGTGATAATGATACATAGTCACATTATCTTGTGTAGCTTTCTCTCTCATTGTTACTTGAAGGGAAACCTCAGGACCAGGTAAAGGAGGGTGCTCAGTAGAGGAATACAAAGTGATACAGGTAGCCTGCTCCTTGGAGCCTTCCTCTGGCCGTCAGAGGGCTGGGCCCACTCAGAGTGAAGGAGAAAACATGGTCCCGCAATGCCACACAGTTGTTGAGGAGCCTGCACGTAGAGAATTCCTAGAGGATGGCAACCAAGACAGTGGCGGGCGCGAGACTAAAAATTGTCACAGAAGAGCAACTAAATGAACTAGGAAAGGACTAGAAAATCAAATGATCACTACGTATAAATAATTGACAAATTTGAACTTATTTCTTGGGCCTGCAGCAGGAGGAACTAGGGACAAAAGGTACCAGGGACACTTATTTCTCTGCTTTGATACGACAAACAATTTTCTAATTATCTAATCCTTCCCAAAATGGAACAGACTGCATCCCAAAGTCAATAGACTCTCTGGTATGGAAAGCATTAGAGCAGAGGCTGGATAAACATTCTTTTTAATGGAGATGCCTCATTCCCCTGGCCTCATATTTCCATCTGGAAGGACTTCAGTAACACTTGGGAACTCTTTCACCACCCTGCATTCTTCCCCAGGGGAAGAAGAAGGAGAGACTTGGGAAGTTTGGAAGGAGGAACCAGACCTGCAACTCAGCACCTTCTGCCCCACCCCACCATGACCTGCTCTCAGCAAGGCAGGGGAGGCCTGCAGCTGCCCAGCTATGCAGTGACTGAGGAAAGAGTCTGTCTGATCCAGGAGTAAAGTACTAGCAAGCTGCCTTGGACACTGATCTTTAGCCACATTCTCTCATCGGCTGTATCAGATAATATTTCAATCTCTATCTGTCTACTTCTCAATTGGTTCCAAATTCAGATGAGGAAAAGGGAGTTATATTGACCCCCTAAATAGATATCTTTGAAAAATATTGCCCTGGGAAAGAGGTTGGACCAGATAACTCCAAAGTTGCTCCTACATGTAGCAGGATTATTTGATGCTATGATTTGCAGATACTTCTACGACCTTTTTACTTAACATCTCACTTACATTTCAAATTCAATGGGTCTAAAATTAAATCTGTCTTCCCCCAACACCAGTTCACTCCTAACACTGCTGCACTTTAAAGGTACCACTGGCTTCACATTCATAAGACTTAAAATGTCAAAGTTTTGAAATGGCAGGGAAGTTGAAAATGACCCTATATCATGATTCCAAATCAATTCCAACATCATAAAGCAGTGTTTGAAAGCATGGCTGTACCTGTGATGATCTAGTGAGAGTATAGAGAAAAGAGAAAGGGCCACAATCAAAATTTGGAGGTGCTGTCAGAGAGATGGGGGTAAGGGGAAAACAAGAAGCCTATCATGAGGATAGAGGAATAATACCCAGAGACAAGAACCAGGAAATGTCATGTCATAGTATCAAAAAAAACAACAACAGCATTTCAAGAAAGAAGGCAGAATCAAATACAACTAAAAGAAAAAGATGGTGAGACTAGGTAATTGGATTTGATGATTTAAGAAATTCCTGGGACCTTGTGAAACCACATTTAGAGTGGTGGAGCTCAAAAAAAAAATCAGTTCTCACACATTCATTCAACAGGTAGGAACTGTCTCTGTCCTCAAGTCATATATAGTCCAAGAGAAAAATAGAAAATAGACAATTACAACAGATGGTAAGAAGTGCCAAAGGGGCTCTGGGAACACATATGAAGAGTTAACTAGACAAGAATAAGGGAAAGAACAGAAGATCCAAGGTAGCCCTGTTGAGAGAAGTGGCATCTAAGCTGCACCTAAGCAGGATTGAGCTAGGTAAAGAAGAGAAGGGGGCCCTACATATGGAAAGCACAATGGGAAAGGCATGATGGCTGGAGAAAGTGTCTTACACTTGGGTAAAGAGAGTAATTCAGCACGGCTAGAGCAAGGGCTCATGTGGGGAAATGCTAGAGAATGAAGCTGAGAGGTACAACATGAAAGGCATGTTAAAGCCAATGGGGAATCCAGGAGGGATTTTAAGCAGGAAAATGATATAAACTAACGTGATGGTAGGAAGACAACTCTGGTGGCCAAATGAAAAATGAGTTGGAGGAGATCAAAGACAAGAGTAGATGCTTGAAGATCAATTTAAGTGGCTTTAATAATAATGTTACATGTAGATAGTAAGCACCAGGGAGAATGGAGAGATTGAGAAAGAGAGACTGCAAGCTGAAAAGGAAAAGAATATGCAGTAGGGGGCAAAAAAGAGACGGCAAAGATAATTCCCAAATTATGGGTAGGGGAACTGAGTCAATAACAGCACCATTCATTTAGAAACAGGATACAGGATCAAGAGAAGGTTGGAGGAGGGAATGATGAGTTCTATTTTGGAAATGATGAGTTGGCTTGTGCCTTTGGAACACCCCAGTGGAAACTTTTAAAAAGATGTTTCAGAGTGTCTCAGTGGGTAGGCAGGAAGAAAAGTCAAGAAGTTTGACAACAAATAGAAGAGAAAATAGAATGCTACCTCCAGAGAATCAGGTTTGAGAGATGTTTTATAAGAAAGGAGCGAGTGGAGCACATTGATAGATATAAGGGAATAAGTCAATAAAAAGAAAAAAACTGAAGAGGATGGGGACAAGGAATGGTCAGGGAAGAATTGCAGGGGTGTCAGTTCTTTCCTGTTTAATTTTACCTTGTAATGCAATAAAAGGAGAGTAGTCTTCTGAATATAAAGGCCTGACTCTTGAATTAATTGGTAGGCTGCTTCAATGCTGATCGTGAGCCACCTAAAACAGAGGGTAAACTGCTAAAATAAATTAAGTTCCAACAGCCATTTCAATGGAACATTGTATGGTATGGAAAGAAAAACATTTGACAAGACAGGAAGCATGAATCAGGAATAAGCGGTGAGTAGTATGATTCATCATTTAAGATCTGAGAAGCTGGCTCTGATTCTGATTTTAGTATTTCTGCACTTCCCATACCACTAACCACCCAGGCTCAAAGTTGCCCTCCAAGGCTCTTCTCTTACCTTTCCACTCCACACACTACCAGTCCTGGAAATCTGTTAATGCTTGGGTGCTCACGCGGGTCATTTCCATTTCATCCCCCCGGCCACTATCCTAATGCCCATTCTTAGTGAAATCCCCTTCTGACTCCAGACTTTATCAAGTCCCCTACACCCCTCCAGGGTATTGGGGTGGGGAGGGAAGAAGGGTGAAAGGGATAAACAATAGTGTGTCCTAAAAGTCGCCATTATGTCACTGCCCTCCTCGAAAACTTGGGAAGATTCCTCACTGTGGTTCATGCCCAACTCCTGAGTGGAAATCTAGGCCTTCACATTATGGTCCCAACCCACCTTTCCATTGGTATATCTTGTTATTAGCAACATAAATCCTCCCCTCCAGCAAAACTGACCTCCCCACCCCAGAAAGGTTTCTTCCATTTTCCTGGGTTTACTTTTTTAAAAAGTCTTTCAACAAAACCCTGCAGAAAGAGCCATTCCTGATAGC
>JAQZBX010061685.1:0-17053 GCA_029593785.1 Cabassous unicinctus
AATTGATGAACACATATTGAAGAATTGCTACTAACTATGGATTACAGTTTACATTACAGTTTATATTCCCATCATGCACAATTTTGTAGGTCATGACAAAACATACAATCGTCTGTATCCATCACTGCAATGCCATGCAGGACAACTCCCCAAAATGCCCCCATATTATACCTATTCTTCCCTCTTCCATCCCTCAGAACCTCTGGTGGCCACTGCCTTTATATCAATGATGAGTTCTTCCATTGCTAGAATAATAATAATTCTATATAACATGCTACTGTTGTACCAGTCTTAACTGTGGATATTTGGGGCCCTCTGATGGCTTCATGATTTTCATGTGGACAGGAATCATAGCCGAGGCACTGTTAGCTTCACCATTTCCCTTTAATTTTTAACCTTGTCTTAGGCTATCATTTCTATATTCCACTGATGTTTTGTATCTCATTGCTCATTCAAAGACCTTAGCTAAACCAATGACAAGTACAAAAAAATATGGCATTATAGTATCATCTCTGTCCTCTTGATTATCCCAGAGCTTTCCTACAGAGATTTATCCAGATTGGATCTGGAGTCTTTGTGTCATTCCCACTGGCTGCCACCAATCTGCACAACTGCTATACTGACAATGTAAATGAACTGATGGCAAGACAAGGGACACTCGAGAGCACAGAATGCTTTTTCCTCACATAAAGAATACAAAAGAATATCATGATATAGGGCAGAGAGAGCAGCAACATTCTCCAGGGCCCAGGGGTTGCAAACATCCTGGTACTAAACCTCATGAGCAGATGTATGGTTGCAGAGGTTAAAGTTTAAATGAGTATAGGAAAAGAAGCCTGTCTTCCTCCAGGATCAGTCATATGCCGGCACATTCCTGCATAAAATCTGGTATAGACATATGCTGAAGACTACTCCACCAGGGCCGGGTATAACTCAACAATCTCAGAGTTTTATAATACAGGATAGAATACACAGTACCTTAAGGCATGAAACAAATGCTCATCTATCACCCAAGATTATCTAGGCCAGAACACCTGGTCAAAGTACATTTCTTAACTTAGTGCCATGGGAACAGAATAAGGTGCCATGGGATTCATGCTAACAAGCTCTTAGGCTAGTTGAAGAGGTCAACCTATAATTTGTGGAATAAAAAGTAAGATTTAAATAAAAAACAAACTTATGAGCACACAGGGTTATGTGTATGTTCTGGGAGAGCTAGAAATGATACGTAGAACAAAGACTTGGGAAATAAAAGTTAAGACATTGTTTTCCTTTGACCCTATGGTGATATGAAGAGCATCAATAGATTGGTGTTTTAGTGCTACTATTGTTCATGCTATTTCAGAATAATGAAAAATTTAATAAAAATAACTCTATAGTAAGAGTCCTGGGAGGGATAGGGCAAAATTGCCCCCAGTTGAGAACCACTGGTCTAAAGTAATCATGTTCCATCAAATTACCTGTAGAATATGTAGAAGATTAGAAGTTAGAAGACATAAAACAAGTTAGTCATACACTGGGATTAAACATGTATCATGAAGCATTTATATATGCATCAGAATGCTCAGAAATTAATTTGTTCTCAGTCCTAGGTTGAATCATTTCTCAAGCCGAAGGTCAGGTCTCATTTTAAAACGGAGGCAATACCAACCACTCAGAGTGAATAATTTTGTGAAAGCATTTTGGAAGCTATGGAGTGGAATACAAATGTGTGATAATAATAAATAAAATCACTGTAGAGAACCAGCCCTTTTTTCTACCTAAGTCTTTTTCTCAGGAGGCTAGGTGGAAAAAATGACTGACTTCCTAGAAACCAAAAAAATTTATCTCTAAAAAGCAGAGCTCTTGAAAAAATCAAAACAAACAAAGCAAATGGAAAATAACAACATTGAAACTCTCAAGTTTCAGAAAAGCCAAGGCTTTTTTTGCAATTAAAAAACAATAGAATTAATAAAAAGATAGAGTTTATACCATTTGGTATATTTTGCTATGTTAGGTATTTTTATTCAGTTCATTTATTAGTATTACAAGTGATAAGTAGTTAATTTATCTTGCTAATTTATGAACTTTTACTATACATATTGAATAACTACAAGTAAATAACTATGTTTTAAAATTTATTTTATTTTATCACATAAATTTGGAAGCAGCCAGTTTGCACAACCACAACTAATTAAATTTTTGGCACTTACTATTTCTTGGTAGTAACAAATTATATAGCACAGTTAAGAATTATAGCAAGGCTTTAATGAAATATTGAACATGAAGTAGAAATGACTCACGGTCTCCTAACAGGATCTATAGGTACCACTTAAACTATTCCAAACACATATGCCACATATATAAATGATATTAGATGCCTTGATATCACATGAAAAATACCACCACCACCACTAATAAATATGATAATAATATTAACAAAACAACCCAACCATTATCTATTAAGTGGTTATTCTGAACCCAGAATTGTCCTAAGTACCTTACATGTATAATCTCATTTAATACTAGAGATCTTATGAGCTTATTTTTTAAAAATATTTAAAACACATAGATACAAACATATTTGAAAACTGAAATCCTCTTTAACAGGATATCATTGTGAGATCTTAAGATTCATTAGACTGGTCAAATCTTTTTTAATGTTTCTATCATCACATCTTTATCTATTCTAAGTGTCCAAGAGCTTGTCTTACAATACTTACTGTACAATACATGGTTTTTTTTTGCTTTTAAAATTTAAATATGTCAAATACATATGATAAAGCAAAGAGAATAAAAGGTATTGCAATAGTGGTTTGCATATTTTCTTTCTTGTTAAAGCTCAGTGTTTTATTTTTTATTATTTTTGGGGACTTTATTTGTATTATACTTTCGGCTTATGTTGGTGGTAAATCTTATCCCTCGTCCTCCTCCTCATCTTCCTCCTCCTCCTCTTCTTCCTCTTCCTCCTCTTCTTCCTCCTCCTCTTCCTCCTCCTCCTCTTCCTCCTCCTCCTCTTCCTCCTCCTCCTCTTCCTCCTCCTCCTCTTCCTTTTCCCCCTTCTCCACTTTTTTCTTTTTCACCTCCTCTTCTTCATCTGTTTCAGATTCGTCAGGAGTAAATATTATTGCTTGTTCCAGTAAGATATTTGGGAACCGGTACTGTATTATCAGAACACATATGGTACATAGTATAAAACAAAGTACTCTCAGTATGAAAGTAAATATGCACAATGGATCACACACAATTGGCCGGGGCTCTTCCCACCTTGGGTACCAAAATGGGTAATCTGTAAATAAAGAAGCAATTGAAAGCTGTATTTCATGCAAAGTAGTTAAATCGTTCAAGAAATAAAGGACAAAAATACATACATATGGCTTCGTCACGATCTGCATTACCTAGAAAGAAAAAGAAAATTCTTAAAGAATTACATAAAACCTTTTTCTTTCTCCAGAATGTTTTCCAACCATTCTCCTAGTTCTCCAGCATCATGCAGTCATCTTTGATGTCACCCCTCCAACCTGTCGTGAGTCGTAAAGTACAATATATTCTCATAGTAAAAGTCAGCTTAGTCTTCTAGAGATAGCATGGAAGCATAGGAATGAGGAGATGTAGCTAGCACTAATTCTGTCTCTAAATCATTGTGTACCCTTATATGTCATCTCAATTTTGCACTTTAAAATTTGTTCCAGCTTCAACATTCTAGGATTCTACAACATCTCTTTCTTTTTTCACCCCAGATAACTCCAAATTAAACTTCTGAATCTACTCACTTTCCTCATTTAATTATTTTCAGAAGCTTTCAGTTGCTTTTCACTTTTCATTAACTATACAGAATGACATTCATTGCTTTTAGCTATTTAGCCCAATAGGATCATAACACTTTTCAGGAAATAAATTCCTGTCTTCTGCCCACTAGGTCAGAGAGGGTCAGTACAACCATTCCTGGCTTCCAAGAGAAAGGAAAGTGGAAGAGTGAATGAGGTTTTACACATCCAGTGGCAACCATGGCCTTTGTCTTGCACTTAGAAGGTAGTATCATAGCAAGACTCACTCCTGACAGACCTTGGGGATGAACTCATCTCCTACTGAATCTTTGAGGTTATTTTAGCTTTTGTCCTTGGTCTTATTCCTAACTTCATATCTTATATACTGCTTTCTATTTTAGGGCTTCTTTTAAAAAAAGCTTTCACCATATAATCTGTATTTTTCTCTACTTCCTTCTCTGTATGAGCATCTATTAATTCCTTAGCATGAGCAATGATATAATTAGTGTCAATTTCCATTGATTCATTCTTCTTCTTTAACTTCTGCATTTGATTAAACATTTAAATACATTTAAATTTACTTATATCTCTATTATTTGCTCTAACAGCTTTAAATAATATCTTTTGGCCCCGGGCTATAAAAGACAAGGATATAAATATAGTTTATACCTCTTGCTTCTCTTCCCAAATTTTATTACTTACATCATTTTTATATTGCCAACAATTTATTACATTCACATTTTGCTGCAATACCCTGAGGCAGTTGGTAGGAGCTTCTCAAAGATTCTTGAGTATTGCAGCAATTTCCTAGTAAGCTTTTGAGAACCAGCTATTTTGGTACTTCAGACTGAGAGACTGGCAATGTCTGCTTCCCTGACCTTCTGACTACAGTTTCTCTGCCTTTTCAAGGCAACTTCCCTTACCCGTGCTCCCCTAACATTTACAACAATTAAGCTGCATTTCTTATATTAAATACTTTATTGCTAGAATACTGTTGTATTCCTGGGATAAGTCTTACTTGATCATGGTATATAATTCTTTTAATGGGCTGTTGAATTCAGTTTGCTAGAATTTTGTTGAGCATTTTGGCTTCTATAGTCATGAGGGATGTTGATCTGTAATTTTCTTTACTTGTAATATCATTATCCAGCTTGGTATTAGGGTAAGGCAGACCTCATAGAATGAGTTAGGAAGTGTTCCCTCCTCTTAAATGTTTTGGAAGAGTTTGAGGAGGAGGAGCATTAACTCTTCTTGAATGCATGGTGGCTTGGAGTAACAGACTCCAGAAAAATATGTTCTTAATCTTAGTCTATTCCTGTGGGTGTGACACCATTGTAAATAGGACCTTTTAATAAGGTTATTTCAGTTAAACTGTGGCCCAACTGAATCAGGATGGATCTTAATTCTATTACTGTAGGCCTTACAGAGAAGGCCACAGACAGAGAAGGCTCAGGGAATAGCCAGAGGTTAGAAATCAATGGAAACCAGAAGAAAAAGGAGAAGATGCCTTCATGTGTATTGCCATGTGATGGAAAAGCCAAGGAACCCCAAGGATTGCTGCCCAGCCAGAAGATACCAAATCCAGGAGGAAGCAAGCCTTCTAGTCTCAAGTTTCATTTTATGGCATTTATTTTAGCAAATAGAACTCTAAAATAGTTTGTTACTAGAAAGGGGGGTCCTATTATTGCAAATACCTAAAAATGTGGAAACAGGTTTGGAATTAGGTAATGAGTACAGGCTGGAAGAATTGTGAGGTATCAAAAATGAGTGAGAGGGAAACGGATGTGGCTCAAGTGACTGGGCACCCGTCTGCCATATAGGAGGTCCAGGGTTTGATTCTCGGGGCCTCCTGGTGAAAGGCAAGCTGGCCCGCACAGTGAGCTGGCCTGAGCGGAGAGCTGGCCCATGCGGAGTATTGGCCCATGCAGAGTGCTGGCCCGTGCAGGAGTGCTGGCCCGTGCAGAGAGATGGCACAACAAGAAGACACGACAAAGAGAGACACAGAGAAGAAACAATAAGAGATGCAGCAGAGCAAGGAGTGGAGGTGGCGCAAGAGATTGAGCGCCTCTCTCCCACTATGGAAGGTCCCAGGATCATTTCTAAAGAGAAGGCAAGCAGACAGAGAAGAACACATAGAGAGCAGACAGTGAACGCAAAATGACGATGAGGGGGGCTGAAATAAATAAATAAAACAAATCTTAAAAAAAAAATGAGTGAGAGCTGTAAAGAGAGTCTGTGCTGTCTTAAATAATACATAATTCATCATGAACAGAATGTTGGTAGAAGTGTGGATATTAAAGGAACTTCTGGTGAGGCCCTAGAAGGAAATGATGACTGTGTCATTGGAAATTGGAAGAAAGGCTATCCTTGTTATAAAGTGGTAGAGTACTTGGAAAAATTCAGTTTTAATGTCTGATTGAAAATGGAACTTGTAAGCAATGAACTTGGATATTTAGCTGAGGAGATTTCCAACCTAACTGTGGAAGAAGCAGCCTCATTTCTCTTTATAGGGTATAGAGAAATGAGAAAGGAAAGACATAAACTGAGTAAACCAGCAATTAATAATGGAAATTTCTTGACCTATGAAGATAGTGTGGGAAAACAGATGTGACTCAAGTGATTGGGCTCCCATTTACCATATAGGAGGTCCAGGGTTTGATTCTTGGGGACTCCTGGTGAAAGGCAAGCTGGCTCATGCAGCGAGCTGGCCCGAGTGGAGGGCTGGCCCACACAGAGTGCTGGCCCATGCAGGAGTGCTGGCCCACGCAGGAGTGCTGGCCCGCATGGAGTGCTGGCGCAGCAAGATGATGCAACAAAAAGAGACACAGAGGAGAGACAATAAGAGACATGGCAGACCAGGGAGCTGAGGTGGTACAAGAGATTGAGTGCCTCTATCCTACTCCAGAAGGTCCCAGGATAAGTTCCCGGTGCTGCCTAAAGAGAAGACAAGCAGAGAAGAACACAAGAGAGCAAACAGGGGGCGTTGAAATAAATAAATCTAAAAAAAAAAAAAAAGATAGTATGCTCTGAGACTAAGGTCAGAAGAGGCTCTTTTAGGAACCTCCCTGAGCTTCCAGGCTGTGAGTCTCTGGAGGACAGGGTTACACCTGAAGGTCTAACTAAACAACCATCTGCAAAAGAAGATGTGGCCCAACATGGATCCACTCAGCCATTTTGTAGAAGTCAGGATTTGAAATGCAGTTTTCCAGGAAAGAACGGTGGAAAGTTCTATTGTTTACCCACTTGAACTGCATGGAAAGCCATGAAGATTTTTGCAAAATTTGTATGAGCCAAACCACTGCCAGCCTGGAATGAAAGGGACAGAGAAGGAATGAACTGAAGGAAGAATGACATCAAGGGCAGGAACATGGAAGCAGAGGTCTAGAACAGGTCTACCCATATGTGTGGAAAGGGTGGGTTCACCTCTGTACTTGGACCCCTAACCAATTTTGATGAGACTTTTCTCTTAGCATTGTTCTAAAATGGTTTAAGACTTTTGGGATGTTGTGATAGAATGAATGTATTTTGAATGTGGAAAGAACATGTCTTTTTGGAGTCCAGAGGACAGATTGTGGCGGCCTGGAGTTAGGTACCCCAGAAAAATAGGCTCTTAATCTTAATATACTCCTGTGGGTATGAACCCAATGTAAATAGGACCTTTTGAATAGGGTACTTCAGTTAAGATGTGGCTCAAATGAAGCAGTATAGGTCTTAATCCTATAACAGGAGGTTTTATCAAGAAGGCCACAGAGATAGAAACAGGGAGCAGCCGAAAGCTGCTGGAAGTCAACAGAATCCAGAAGAGAAAGGAGAAGATGCCTCCATGTGCATTGCCATGTGGTGGAAAAGCCAAGGAACCCCCAAAATTGCTGGCCAATCAGAAGATACCAATCCTGGAGGAAGCAACTTTTAGCAGCTAGGAAACTAAAACAGAATGTTTTGTAAAATTCAACAGTGAAGTCATCTGGTCCTGGGCTATTCTTTGTTGGAAGGTTTTTGATTACTGATTCAATATCTTTACTTGCTATTGGTATGTTGAGATATCTACTTTCTCTTGAGTTAGTGTAGGTAGTTTGTGTGTCTAGGACTTTGCCAATTTAATCAAGGTTATCTAATTTGTTGGCATACAATTATTTATATTATCCTCTTATAATCCCTTTAACTTCTGTGGGTTTGTTAATAATGCCCCCACTTTCATTTCTTATTTTAGTTATTTGCATCCTCTTTCTTTTCTTCTTTGTCTAGTTGAAGGTTTGTCAATTTCATTCATCTTTTCAAATAATCAACTTCTGGTTTTGTTGGCTCTCTCTATTGTTTTATTTCCCCCTCCATTTCATTTGTCCCTGCTTTAATCTTTGTTTTTTTCCTTCCTTCTGGTCACTTTGGGTTTAGTTTCCTTTTCTTTTGCTAATTCTTCCAGTTATGAGGTTAGCACTATGATTTGAGATCTTTCTTCTTATTTAATGTAAGGATTTAGAGCTATAAATTTCCCTCTCAGCATTGCCTTTTCTGTATCCTACAAATTTTGCTATGATATTGTTTTAGTTTGCTAAGCTGCTCAAAGCAGATACCATAAAATGGGTTGGCTTTTTAACAATGGGAATTTATTAGCTTGCAAGCTTACAGTATTGAGGCTGAGAAAAACGTCCAAGTCAAGGTATCATCAGGCAATGCTTTCTTCCGAAAGACCAGCTTCTGGAAATCCTGGACTCCTCTGTCACATGGCAAGGCACATGGCGTCATCTGTTGGTCTTTCCTTTCTCTTCTGGGTTTCACTGCTTTCAGTTTCTTGCTTTCATTGCTTTCTCCCTTTCTTACTCTGTATTCATCCCATTAATAAAGGACTCCAGTTAGAGGATTAAAACCTACCCTGGGCCAAGCCTTAACTGACTTAACTTATTAAAAAGGTGCTACTTAAAATAGGTTTACACCCACAGGAATTGAGTAGCTTTAAGACATGATTTTCTGGGGTACACATGGTTTCAAACCACCACAGTTTTCTTTTCATTTTCATTCACCTCAAGATATTTCCTAATTTTCCTTGTGATTTCTTCTTTAACCCATTCATTGTTTGCAAGGTTGTTGTCTAATTTCCACATATTTGTGAATTTTCCAGTTCTCCTTATGTTATTGATTTCTAGCTTCATTCCACTGTGGTCAGAGAAGATACATTGTATCATTTCAATATTATTAAAATTATTGAGACTTGCTTTTTGCCCTAACATATGGTGTATCTTGGAGAATGACTCATATGAACTAGAGAAGGAGATCTATATGATGGTAAGGTTTCTATATTCCAATTGATGTGGTAAAATGTTGATTCTAAATAGACTGTTTGAAGTGAAGTATGCATGTTGTTATCTCTGGATCAACCATTAGAAAAAGGTTGTACAATGGAGTTTGTATAATATAATGTACATCTCCATTATACAAGGAGATGTAGTCAAATATCACAATAGACAAATTAAATGTCATATAAAAATTTTCAGATAACACAAAGGAAGTCAGAAAAGGGAAACAGCAATACAAATAGAAGGAAAAAACCCAAAACAAATAACAAATAACAAAATGGTAGACTTAAACCCAAATATATTAATCAGTACATTAGAGGTAAATGGTATCAATTCACCAATTAAGACAGAGATTGTCAGAATGAATTAAAAAAAAACATGACCTGACTAAATGCTGTTTATAAGAAACTCACCTCAAATATAATGATACGGGTATGTTAAAAGTATACACAAATAAAAAGAAAGCTGAAGTGGCTGTATTAATATTAAACAAAGCAAACTGCAGAGCAAAGAAAATTACCAGGGATAGAGAGGGACATAACATATTGATAAAATGGTCAATTAATCAAGAAGCATAATAATTCTAGTTGTATGCATCTTTCAAGAGTTTCAACATACATGAAGAACAATTTATAGAACTTAAAGCAGAAGTAGACATATACTCAATTGTAGTTGAAGATGTTAACATCCCTTTCTCAACAATTGGTAGAACAACCAGACAAAATTATCAAGGATATGAAAGGACTTAAAAAACAGCAGAATCACATTCTTTTCAAGCACCTATGGCACATACACCAAGGTAACCATATCCAGGGCCCAGAACCAAATCTCAACAAATTTAAAAGAACTGAAATAATACTGAATGTGTTTTCTGATCACAAATCAAACTAGAAATCAATAACAGAAAGATAACTGAAAAATACTATTTAAAAAAGGTCCACAAAAATGAAATACTTAGAGGTAAATCTGACAAAACACGTACAGGATCTATATGCTGAAAACTACAAAACACTAATGGAAGAAATCATTCATTCTTCAGGAATGAAGAAACAAACTGTGTATGGATTGGAAGAGTCAATATGGTAATAATGTCAATTCTCCCCAAATGGATTTACAGGTTTAATGCAATTCCCATAAAAATTCTGGCAAGACTTTGTAGATATAGACAAGCTTATTCTAAAACTTTTACGGAAAGGTACAGGCCCTAGAATAGTTAAAACAATCTTTAAAAAGAAGATAACTCTACAGAAGTGAGTTATCTCATTGCATCCCCTCAAGAGGCACATGGCTTTGGTTTGTCCCATTGCTGAGGATGTTTACTTCACAGTCTGCTCCATTGTGAAGCTACTGTTTTCCCCTTAATAATTTTTGGAGCTTGAATTATGTTCCCCATAAAAGACATATTCTTATTTTCACACGTTCTTGTGGGTGTGGACCCATTGGTAAATAGGACCTTTCAAAGATGTTTTTATTAGTTAGGGTGTGGCCAAACACCCTAATCTGTATTACTGCAGGCTTTATAAAGAGGAAATTCAGGTGAAGTCAGAAAAAGTCATAGGAGACCAAGGGCATCACCATTGATGGAGAAAGAGATACAAGTCAGGGGTTGCAGCAAGCCATCACCATAATGCTACAGATTCTGAGAGGAAGCATCGACTTGCTGACGCCTTCATTTGGGACTTCTGGCATCTAAAACCATGAGCTGATAAATTCTTGTTGTTTAAGCCAACCCACTGTGTGGTATTTGTCATGGCGACCTGTCTGCCTCTTTGTATGGCTGCCTACATTGCTCTGACCTACTTAGTGGCTTTAGGACTGGATTTTCAGAAAGAAGAAGAGCAAGATTCTGCATCTTGATTCAAGTGAGGAAGGGCAGAAGTGTTAAGATGGATTCACTCCAGTAGTGGTGTTATGATGAAACTGTCCACTTGTTTCTTTAGCACAAAAACATAATTTGTTCTTTACCTACTGTCTGACTTTATCCTTTTACCACATTCCTCTAAGCACTGTATATTCCAGGAATAGTTACACTTTTGAGTTATATGCTCTTATGTTTAGAACAGCTAAAAGAAAATTATAATCAAACATATTTCCTACTTTTCTCATTGTGAAAATTTTAGGGGATTTTAGTTTTGGGGAAAAGTAAATGAAAAGGCTATTAAGCATTTGCTACTTTAATTCTTTTCTCTTCATAAATATTCTGGGATATCCTATCCTTAGAATAGTCATTCTCAAACAGGCTGCTCTTTCAGTAATTTGCCGTGAAGGATTTTCAGAGTATAACCCTTAGTCCTCATTCTTCTTTCTGACATCCTGATATCCCCTTAAGGGCAGGAATAGGGGTAAAGGAGGTTAAAAGAGACTGTAATTTAGAAAAATCTAGAGATGATTCTGTTTCAACCCTCTTTTGATAATATAATAATAGTATTCTACACAAAGGAACAATATGAACATGACAATGAAAAACAAATGTTCAATCACTTCATTTTTCTTGTCCTTCAGTACATCATAGATTTTTTCTTTTCAAGTTTAAGTTATTTTCTACATCTTACTGCATAGAAAATCTGTGCAAGTGTCATCTCTGCCACATTCAGTACAAAATGTTCCTTGTTTATAAGGCCTTCTCGTCAGAGATCTTCTACAAAAAAGCAGAAAACATTTAGTTAGAAATAAGTCTCAATTTTTATATGTTATTTAAACAATATATTTACTGATTTTTCATAAAGGTGATTTAGTTAAGGAAATGGACTCAAGGATGTACTTCCCCTCCCCCGCAAAACAGTCTCTTCTGAAACAAATTCCTTTGTTCTTGAAGCAAAGTATTGTACCTTTTTATAAAAAATTACTTTTATCTATTTATTTCTCCCCTCCCTCTCCCCCCGCCCCGCCCCATAGTTTTGTGCTCACTGCCTGTTCTCTGTGTCTGTTTGCTGTGTGCTCTTCCTCTTTTTAGGAGGCACCGGAAACCAAACCTAGGACCTTCCATGTGGGAGGGAGGCACCCAATGGCTTGAGCCACCTCCGCTTTCAGTATTGTAATCTAACTTTGAGTGAGATTGAAATCTTCTTTTGCTTTAGTTTATTGGAAATTTATTCTTTAAAAATTGAAGTTACAGAATTTTGCAATTAATTACTTTTTGGTTGGCACATGTATAAAAAGTTCTGTAGAAATATCTTAATTACTGAAGAGTTTACAAAATCCTGAAAGGCCTATTGTCCAAAAGACGTAATTTCTTGGATTACTTTGAGTTGCAAATAAAAAATACATAAATATCTAAACAAGCAAAGAAATGAAAACAAGATTGTATAAAGTTGACATATTTCAGTATAGATCTGAAAAGAGAAGTGAGAAATTATTACATCAACTACTCAGAGCTAAATAAGGAAAAAAGGCCTGAAAGTAGATATGAATCAGGAAGCTTATACAAATGTTCAAGAATAAGAAAAAAAAAGGGAAGATAGGTGGGGAAAAGTCCTTTATGAGTGGGAGGAGGGGCATTAATCCTGGTTCTTTAAACAAGATTGCTAAATACCCAGTATGCACTTGGAAGCTACATTAGACATATAAATCTCTGGTTGGGACACCTGGGCCATTTAGAAAGGCCAAACCTAATATTTAAAAGCCGAATTTCTAAATTCTGAGCCATATCTTATCTAATCAAAAGGTTTGAGGACACCAATAAGGCAACACATATCCTTGAATTTGCAAGCTTTCCAGCATGTGGGAAGCGGGTGCCCAACTGCTTGAGCCACATCCGCAAAACTTTCTATAAATCTCTGTTGGCCTCCTCCTTTCCCTTTCACATCCTTCTCCTAAAGTTCTGGGACGACAGACAAAAGCTGATAAAGCTCATTTGAGATCTATACAATTTAGCTGTACTAACCTTTAACCGACCTTAAAATAGTCATCTACCTCCTGATCGCACTCCTTAGTCACTGAAGATTTTGGCACCTGGCTCACTGTCTCCCTTTCCAGCTCAAAATTTGCCACTTTCTTAGAATCTGGGACCTAGATGATTATAAAATTCATATGGACGATTCATCCAATAACTTGTCCTCTCTGTTACTGGATGTCCTCACCATCAAAAAACTCCAGTACTCCATAATCGTCAACAATTCTTATAGCCACACTAAGGATCTTACCATCCTCTAAAACTGCTCTACCTCTGAACTCACAAAATCAGACATTTCACTCTCTGATTACAACCTCCTGTCCTTCTTTATTTATTCCTTCCACACTTGCTCATTAAGTTCACTGGTACCTCAAGTCTATTTTCTCTCCTATTTTCTCCCTATCCATCCTGTTCTTTCTTCTCTATCTAGCATAGGTACATTGTTCCACACATTCTCTAATCAAAACCTGAAACTCTCTTGCATTATTTTCCTTCACATTCATCTGTCAAAACTTCAGTGTTGGGAAAATTGGAGGACTCCAACTATCCACATGGTCTACATTTGCTCCAGGACTGCTGAGTTGCTACTGAAGCAAAATCATTAAACTAGGTAGATAATCCTTCTGTAGTTCCCTAGTCAACTTTCTCACTTTCCACAAAAACTATTTCAAACTTTCCCCAATCGTCAAAATTATAGATTGACTGCTTTCCCTTTTATTCTCTGGACATAATCTGTCCTACTTCACAGAGGAAAATGAAATACTAGATTGGAGATTGAGAAATTTTCTGTCACTAAATATAACAAGCATTCATACCCCAACTGTCCTTTTCTTATACAACTGAAGAATTTCTTCTCCTTCCATCTAAGGCTAATCCCCAAATAATAATGTAACCTCCAAGAGGAGGTCAATTAAAATTGTCCTTTGTGTTACAAAACTTCTGAAACGATTCTTATAACATGAATTTACCATATCTAATCTTATTTTCTATTGACTATTTTTATAAATATGGGAATAAATTATTTTGGAAAATAATCTAAATCCTGTGTTAATTAGACTAGATATTGTGAAATAATGTACTAAAGTTAAGATTCTTCCAGAAGGCAATACTTGGATATTTCATAAGTATAATCAATATGTCCAAGTTATTACTTATTTCATTAAGGAATTTTAAAATATTCCAATATGAATTATTTAATCAATACCTTGTATTTGATTAATACTTTTATAGTTCACAAAAGAGTTAGAAGAATATATTGAAAAGTTAGGACGACTCAAACTTTAAAAAATTCCCAATTTTTTTTTTTTTTTTTTTTAGGAGGTACTGGGGATTGAACTCAGAACCTCATTCATGGGAAGCAGGCACTCAACCACTGAGCTACATCTACTCCCCAGTGAAAGGTGGTTTTTTCATTATTTGTTTGTTTTTTAGGATATACCAGAGATTGAACCAGGGACCTCGTACATGGGAAGCAAGCACTCAGCCACTTGAGCTACATCCGCAACCCCCAAATTTGTTTTTATATTCTTTTTTAAATTAAGTAACTTACCCGGGTGCATAGTTGCATATGAAAAGTGCTGCATTTCTAATAAATCCAATTTTTGCACATGGAGTGACAGCACAACCAATTTTGTAAGAGCTATCCCAAACAATCTAAAATAAAATTTTCAAAGAAACATAAAATTTAATTATAAACATTTACCCTGTCATATTATAAATAATAATATATTCCATTCACATAGAATCTTTGTCCGAGAAATTCAAGGATTATGAACTATTCTTCTTCATTTCGATACAGGTAGAGAGTTATGGATTTAGGGAAGCACTTCCAAAACTGCATTTAAAAACTTCAATAGGTTCTACCAACACTATATTCCAAGGAAAAACAGTTTGAAAAACACTGTTACAGAGTTAGGCTTCAAAGCCAAAGAAAGTCACACATTGTGAATCAGTTTTGAACCTCTGGTTAAATCTGAAAGTTCTAGGTCATAGGCAGGGAGGAAATGGGAAAAGGGAGAGGAGAAAATGTTTTGGAAGAATGAAAGCTGTGGAGAGAGGGGAGAGAAAAAAGGGATGGTAGAAGTATAGAAGGGAAGAAAGAGATACAAGAGTAGAGAGATATTGAATGCTATCAGCATTTATCTTTGCTTTTTGAGGAAATTCCATTATTAAAGAAAAACAGATTCTGGGCTTTAAAAAAAAGGAATAAAGAGAGTTGGTTCTTATAAAAGGGAAAACAGGTCTTGAATTGGAGTGAAAAGATGGGACTAAAGACATTCCAGAAATTCTCTGTTTGGCTTTAATATTTCTAATACTTCCAAGTGAATAAAAGAGTATTTTGTTTTGTTTTGTTTTGTTAAACTCTCTGTGGAAGAGAGATGAGCCATTTCTATTTTGCTTTTTTTCTTTATCTCAAGCCTTAGTGGTTTTAAAAGTGTGATTTTTAAAGAAATAGAGTGATGCCTTAAAAGCATAGTGAATAGAATGTCTGCAAGAGTTGAAATGGAGTCAAGCAGGTCAAATGTAGGAAACAAGAATGTCCAGCCTGCTACAGAAGACTAGAATTAAGGAATAAAAAAACAGGAGTAGATCGAGGAGTGGACTTGGTTAGTTTACTGAGAGTATTGAAGTCGTATTGAAGAGTCTAGCTTTGATATGAGTAAGACAATGTAGGCTCACTATAACTTTCTAGAAGAGAAAAGAACTATCAACACATTTTTGAAGCATGAATTGTGTGAAGGAACATGAAGACATGAGTTCAAAATGAATAAATTTTAACTTCTACAATACAATATGATCTTAGGGTCTACTGACTAAGTCATCTTTTAAATAAATTTGGACGTTCACTCAATAATTTCTTTTTTCTTCATATAAATATTTATTGAAAACCTAAATATTGTCATGTTACTGTGCTGAGAACATATGGATGAGAACACAAGGTCCCTGCACTAAATGTAGTATCAGATATATTAAAAGATGGTTATAAAACAATGTGATATGTGAAATAACAAGCGGTTCAGTATTCCTGGAGTATAAAGTATGAGGGCAGATTGTTAGAACATGAGGCAGTGTAATAATTAAATTGCATTTAAAGTGTTTTCATCAATCAGCTACGAAGTAGTATATGTCTAAATCTATGCAAAAAATTAAGTATTTTAGTTATGCTTATGGTCAATAATTTAAAAATAATTTTTGTTTGCTATTTCGTTTTTCAGGGTGAGAAAAACGTCATTCATCTCTGTGTATGGAAATTAAGTTTACTATATTTAAAAGAATGCTTTAATTGTATGGCTCACGTAGTAGATGGAATTACAGGCATTTTGAAGATCTGACTGGAATTTTCATTCTATTAGATGTAGTCATTTTACCATTTGAGTTTATTTATAAATTTGAAACCTAAACAATAAAAACTAGGCAGTAAAGCAATTGAGTCTATTGAATTAACAAAATTATAAAGATTAGATACCTGCATATAACGAGAACAGTCTTCAGTACAATTGTTATTTTCATAATCATAGAACCGTTTCTCCGCATACCAACTTCTGATTGCAATACTTGCAGTAAATTCATTTTCAGGGCCAACCCACATATTTTCACCAATACCATAAAATCTAGGATGGGACATTCGTATATCTTCCAAATAAATATTAGGTGAATACACACATTTTTTCCCCCATGCTCTAGCAGTCCGTGATAGAGCTACATCCCAAGTCTGAAAAAAAAAAAAAATGCAAAAAGCAATAAAAACAATATAATAATAATAATGTTTTTCTTGTGCTCTAAATTATTTTCCTTACATTCTCATTTTAGATTTAAGAAAAACAGAATTCTAACTTTGCATTTATTGGTCTTCTTTGTGGAATTTACATAGAAGACAAATTTTGAGATAACCATAAGTAAAATGATGATTTCTTGAGACAATAAAAAGATGGTAAATCTGTATATCTGGGTAGGGAGTATAACGGAGTTCTCTGTATGATTTTTGCAATTGTCCTGTAAGTATGAAATTATTTCAAAATAAAAAGTTTAAAAACAAAAAAGGATCATGTAAATATTTTGTAACTAAAATATCTAAATGTTAGATGATGCAAATCATTAAAATACTCCTACATGTAGTCTGTTCA
>JAQZBX010061686.1:0-17053 GCA_029593785.1 Cabassous unicinctus
TATATACAATGAAATGCACAAATCTTACACGGAAGCACATTCTTAAATGGTGGAGAACTGGAGAATGAGAACTTGACCTTGATAAATTTGACCTCAAGGGTTAGGCACAACGGAGTAAGCGGATAGGCCAGGGAGGAGGCAGGGGAAGAGGGAAGAAGGGTTCGTAAAGTCTACCTGGCCAATGTAAAGCTTGAAGGGACTCTTGGAAAAGCAGATGTTTGTCAGGCAGGCAAGATGGGGAAGAACATGAGAAAACTTCTGGAAGAAGGAAGTGGAATGATGAGTTTAGGGAATGCAAGCAGTTGTGTGTTCCCTAAATAGAGGATAGATGGTGAGAGGGATGTGGGAAGAGAGAAATTTGGAGCACTGGGAAGGAACCAGCTCAGGGAGAGTCTCGGGTGTCACCCCAAGGAGTTTGGACTTTATACTATAGTCTGTGTGGAAAGCTGAAGGCTCTTAAGCAGGAGATTAACATGAACAGGTCTGTGTTTCAAGGGGCCGCTAAGGCGGTAACCAAGAGAGGGAGAACAGAAATCCACTTATGCGTCTAATGCAAGGATCCAGGCAGGAAGATGGTGTGGATGGGAAAAGAGGGATCCATTCTGGAGATACTAAAGAAGTGAAATCAATGGACTTGGTGACCAAGTTGCTATGGGGTGTGGGGAGAATGAAAAGGAAGACTTGAGGACAAGTTCTGGTTTCTATGGTGATTGACTGCATGCTGATTTCCTAGCTGGCACTTTTCATTTGGCTTTGTCTCCCAACCAGATCATCAGCACCCCAAGAGCTTTATTCCTCACAGCACACAGTGTTACGCCCACAAGGGGTGCTCAAGATCACCTGTGGCTCATAAACTGTGGCTTCAAATTCCATTAACTTTTAGCTTAGTAGGTAGTCTATGCCTACATGGCCCTATGTTGGGCCAACAAATCAAACTTGTAAAATAAATGCATTAAGTTAATCCAGGTAATTAATAAGGGGTTTTCAAGAAAAGTCTAGAAGGCTTAAAGAGTATTGTAGCAGTGTGGGTGGCACCTCTCCTCAGGCAGGGACTTTCAAACTCTTTTGATCACCACCTGGGGTGAAAACGCGTTTACACAGTGGAGCAGACACTGTTAGCCCTCCATCCATACCACTTGCTCTGCCCTGAGTTGCCACAGACAGTTCCTCAGCACATCGACAGCTGCCCCGACTCCCTGCCTGAGGGTGTTCTCTGGCCATGGGGGTGTACTTGGTCTGTGAGGGGCATCCTGGAAGTACCAGGCAGCTGATGTTCAGGCAGACCCTAACCAATGGAGGGCAGGTGTTTGTGGACACACACTCCAGACTCCCCACCTTTGGAGGGACAACTCTGGGGAATGTTCCACGGTCTCTCAAGGGTCCCCAGTGGGACTGAGCTCCAGTGGCTCATGGTGGTAGCCCAGTCATGAGCGCAGGCTTCACTGGCTTTGCTCCCTTTTTTGTCTCCTTTCCCCCACTCTCTCACAGCACTTTCTGAAATTGTCCCCAGATAAGTTACGTGAGCTCAAATCTTTGTCTTAGGGTCTGTTTGGGGGTGAGAGAGTGATGAAGACATAGTGATCAGTGCATTCGTATCTGAAACAAAAGTCTTAAGAAGCATTTACCCTTAATACATCAAATACACTCTGATGTTTTCTTTTCTATTCTATTTGCTGGTCGTGACCCACTCAATTGATTTGACGACCCACTCATGAGTCTCAGCCTGCTGTATGGAAAACATCCTAGAGGGCCAGGCATTAGGGGAACTGGGTCTTGACTGTAAGGGCAATCTGATCCTGGAAATGCTCCTTGGGAGGCACAGGCAACAACTGAGGTCGGCTGGGAAGGTTTCTAACAGCCCGTGGACGCCTCCATCCCATTGGGTTTCAAACTGACACTTCTTGTCAGGATCCACTTCATTGGCTTCTGCTGACCATTCTGGCAGGGAGCCAAGTGGAAACAATGCCCCCCTTTTCGCTGAATAATTCTTTGGGTCACGTCAGAGAAGACCAGTGTTGGGAGTGAGCATGGGGAGAGCAATTAGGAAGGAGGAGGAGGAGGAGAAGTGGATGCAGATTTTCAAAGGTCAGCCAGGAGTAAGATTAGCAAATGCTTAGAGATTTATTCCAAGTGCCTTTCCAGACTGGAAAAACAAAAGAAAAGAAAAAAAAAACCAAAACAACCCACACAAGTGGGGTAGCAAATGAAGAACCTTTTAATTCATAAGGAAAAAGGGCTTGAATAATTGATGTTGCCGCCATGCCAAAGATAATTTCAGCTCTCCCTGTATCTCACAAAGACATTTAGCATTGATTGAGATCAAAGTATCAGGAACCCCTGCTGCTAGGCTGAAAGGCAAAATTCGCAGCGGCCTTTCTATGCTCTGATAATGTCGTCTTTATGTAGTTAATAAACTGCACACTTCAGTCAAACTATATCATTACAGAAGACTTAGGGAGCTAATAATTTAAAAGCAAAGAATTGCCTCTGTTCTTCACTTTGAACTAAACAACATTCTGTTGAATGAGGGGGGACATCAAAGTCTTGTCACTATCACCAGCATGGATTGAGCAGAAGGCCGCACAGAGTGGGTACTTCAGTCACCAAGGGAAAAAAAGCAGAAAGAAAGAGAAAGATGAAAGATATTAGCTTATCAACCTAAAGGCAATACCAGGTGTTTTATTATTTTTTTTCCTACTATGCAAGCATCAGGTGGTTTGCTTATCAATGAGGGTCCTTGTTCAATGGAGATTCACAAACCGGGTCGGCCCATTCACTTTCCACCCTGGCCCCGTTCTGAACTCTGCCTTAACCACCTTCAGCCTGCCCACCCCTCTTGCCACCTGTGTTCTTCCCTGGTTCTGTTTTCCTGGTTTCCTCTGCCCCCTTCTGTGAAGGGCAAGAACCTCTCAGCACTGACTCCTTGGTCCTGGCCCAGGACTCCGGTGGCTTGCTGGGGAGGCCTCCTTGCACGGGAATTTGGGGAGATGCAACCACGCTGAGCGCATTCCGTGGTGGAGATCCGAGTCCGCATCACTCACACGCAACGTGGCGGGCTAGGTGGTATGGTAGTTAGAGGGGCACCACGTGAAGCACAGAAGACGTCCCCCTGGCCACCTTCCCTCGTTGTTACTGGGAGGGTGTCTTAAACCGGGTTCGCTAGAAGCAGGGATTCTCAGGCAAGTGATTCATTGAGGGAGAAAAACCTGTTCGGAAGTAAAGGAGGCAGGAGAGATGAGAGGAAGAAGCCAAGCAAAGATGTGGCTTAGCTCAGGTCTGCGCCGAGGGGAACTCTGGGGTATGAATGGCGTCACAGTGAGGCAGGATAGTTCAGGGAAAAGGAAGAGCCGGAGCTGAGACATGCCAGAAAACGTGGCCGTGAGACATGTGGCTGTGAACCCCGCGGGAAACCTCCTGAGGGGAAGGCTGCAGGAAAAGTCCTGTGAGACCCGGCCACCAGGTCCCCTTCAGGTCAAGGGGGCGCCATGGATACCTTCACAAGGCCTCACCATTGGCTCCCTGAGAACTGGCAGGTGGGGTAACCAGTCAGAGCAGCAGACAGCTGGGGCCCCGCCCCCAACATTGGGAAGGGGAGGAGTGAATAGTGGCTTAAAAGGGTAGCCCCCTAAGCCCAAAGGCACTCTCTCTGCCTAGCGGAGCCTGCACCCAGGCCTGCGGTGTGTAATTCTGTTCTTTTCTCCCATTTCTCAATAAACTGTTCTTTTCTCCCATTTCTCAATAAACTACTGGCCTACCCTAGGGCATGTATTTAAATTCTTTTATGTGACATAGCCAAGAAGCTAGAGGGATCCATCATCCCCTGACTTCAACAGGTTTTGTCCCACCTTGCAGCTGGCCTTGGTACCCTTGGCTGCGGGCTACCTTTCCAGCATTCCATGCCAGGCAGCTCCGTAGGCCAAGGGCAATTCTCCGGATGAGGCGCAGCTGTGAGCCTCTTGCAGCCACCAGTCATCGCCGCTGGGAGATAGGTGTACCACCCTGGCAAAGGGGATCTGGGAGGGGTACTATGGAGGATAAATGAAACGATGTTTTATGCATCAGAAGACATTAGGAAATGTGTACATCTTTTAACCCAGCAGTTTCAATGTTTGGTTTTGTCCTGAGGAAAAGATCATGGATTTGTAAGAAGTTGTGTTGTTGTTGTCATCCTCTTCCTCATCTTCATTATCATTTGTTGAACACGTGTTTGCTGAGGACCTTACATAGTCTTTCAACAATTCTGTGAGGTATTGATGTTTTATAAATCAAGAAACTGAGGCTCAGAGAGGTTAAGACCCTTGTATGTCCGTGGAATTCTCATCACAGTGCTGTTGCCAAAAATAAAGGTTTGGAAATAACCTACTTGTGCAACACTGGGTAGAGTAAGGCAAATTACAGCACCTCCGCATAATGGTGTAGTGTGTGGCCAATGATAATGATATAATGATAGAGCGATGGGTCCATAATGCTTTGCTAAGTGGAAAAATTAGGCTTAAAGCCGCTGTGAACTGCTGTGTGTGCGCGTGCATGTGTAGACAATATTTTTAAAACATCAAGGGGTGTATTTGTTCCTGGATTTCCTTTCTCTTTGCAGAGTCTCCTACGGGTCCTCTATCCTTTGCATTAAAGTTCAGCTCTTTGGTGCTTATTGCCTCAGGGAAGGAATATGGAGTACAAAGCAGTGGAAAAGGAAGGAGGAACGTTGTTGGGGTTAGAGCCTTGCAAATGGAAAGGTCTCTGGGCTGAGACAAGAGATTTGGGTGAAGTGTAATGGACGGACAGGTCCTTGATCCCACCCTGGATAAAGACCCACTGGGGTTGAGAGGGGAGGGAAGGAGTTAACTCGGGGTGCGGTGGGGAAGCGGGGCTGGGCTGGAGCTGAGATGCTGAGGGTTTCTGAGGGAAACTCTGCCCTGCCTGGCACTTGGCTGAGCCTGTGTGTGTGTGTGCAGAGGTGGGGCGTGTGCAGAGATGGAGAGGGAATCTCAAAGGCCCCAGGTCAGAATGAGGCCTCCAAGAGCTGAGGGGACCTTGGGCCAATTCCTCGGGGGCCTTTGACCCAAGAGAAGGCATGCTTTGTGGAGGGGCTTTTCTCTTAGCTTCTGCGGCCCCCACCCACTTGGGGAGAAGCACCAGAATATTCGCCTGTGCTCCAGGGACACCCTTGAGGCAGAGGGTCTCTGAACCCTAGGGCTGCAGATAAGCAAGAGGGGCAATGGGCAGCAAACAGTAATCTGTTTGCTGATTAGAGGGATAATCTGTTTGCTGTTTGAAAAATTAGAGGGATGCCTAGATCCACACCCCGCTTCCCCCCTTCCCCTATTTTTCTCCACATCCTGGAGAATTTAGACACAACCCCAGGGAAAGGAGGCAGAGTGAACTGATGAGATTGAGTTCCTGCCCAAGTGGAAAGTGGTGTCATGACTGAAACTAATTTGAGCTAGAGGAAATAAAGATCTTTTTCTTGCCCATCTGCAGTTGTGGACTGGGATTTATGCCCACTACTTTTGCACAGGAAGAGAGTAAAAGGACATACCACAAATTATGATTCAGTGGTTTTCCTTGAGTGATTTCTGTTTCCTTCTTGGTGCTTTCCTGTGTTTTTCAGGGTTTTTGCAAGATAATATTTATAAATTTTGAAATTAGAGGGAAAAAGTTATTTAAATATCCTTGTCCCCTCCAATAGTGATGACGATAATAGTTTATATTTATTGAGAAAACTTAATATGCTGGGCATTGGACTGGCCACTCTATAGTATTGCATTCATTCCTCCCAATTTCCCTGTGAGACTGGTACATCAGTGCATTTTACAGATCAGAAATTTGAGGCTCAGAGAAGGTAGAAATGTGATAATAGATCATCTGTATCTGATTCCAAATCCTATGTCCTTTCCACCTAACTCTATTGTCTATCAGAGGATATCTTCCTGCTAAACCCAATGCTAGCCAAAGCATCAAGGAAAGAGGTCAGAGACTCCGAATGCTGAGTAGAGCTGGCCTTGCCCACAGACAGAAGAGTCCGTGATAAAGGGGGGCCAGTGTGTGCCTGAGGACTACCGCTGGGTACGTACGTACAGTGTGAAAGAAGAAAACTCACCAGGGTGAATTATATTGATGCAACCATGAAAGAATCATTTTTCACAGAATTGAACTGCAACTAAAAGACAAAGACACATGAATTGCATCAACGTTGATCAATTCTACTCAGTGCAATTTCTAAACCAGGCAGTATTTTTTTAAATTTGAAGTTTGACACAAATGGAGAAAGCACACAGTGAACCAGAATACAGCTTGATGAATTTTCACAAAATGATCATGCCCATGTCACCAGCTCCCAAATCAAGAAACAGGCATTTCAAGAACCCCAGAAGGCCCCCTAGAGCCTCTTCCTCTATGAGGATAACCCCTATCCTGACTTCTAACATCTTACGTTAGTGTTGCCTGTCTTTTCTGTAATGGTTACCCCGGGGATTACAATTAACACCTCAGATTTATAACAATCTAGTTTGAATTAATACCATTTTAGCCTTGATAGTATATACCAAACTCCACTCCTACACAACTGTGTACCCCCTCTTTATGTTGTTATTGTCACAATTACATCTTTTTTTTAAAAAAAGATTTATTTTTATTTATTTATCCCCCCCGCTTGCTGCTTGTGCTTGCTGTGTCCATTTGCTTTTGCATTTTTCTGTGTCTGCTTGTCTCCCTTTGTTGAGTCACCTTGCTGCCTCAGCTCACCGCGCCCTGGGGGCTGGCTTGCCTTCACCAGGAGGCCCTGGGAATCGAACCCGGGGCCTCCCATATGGTAAACAGGAGCCCAACCAATTGCGCCACAGCCACTTCCCACAATTACATCTTTATACATTGTGTGCCCATTAAAATACACTTATAGTTATTATTTTATGCTTTTGTCTCTTAAATCATATAAAAATAAAAAAAGAGGAAAATACAAAAATACTGACTTTTATATTTACCTACAATCTTTCTTGATGTTCTTTATTTTTTGTATGGCTTCGAGTTGTTGTCTAGTGTACTCTAGGACTCCCATACCGTTCTTGTAGAGCAGGTCTGCTAGTGATGAACCCCTTCAGCTTTTGTTTATTTAGGAATGTCTTTATTTCTCCTTGATAGTTTTGCCAGACATAAAAATTTTTGCTGAAAAAATTTCCCAGGACTTTAACTATGTATCCTATTGCCTTTCAAAAAAAAATTTTTTTTTTAAATTTTAAGTAACATATATACAACCTAAAATTCCATTTTAACCACTGTGATGGTTAGGCTAATGTGTCATCTTGGCCAGGTAATGGTGTCCAGTTGTCTGGTCAAGCAAGCACGAGGCTAATAGTACTGCAAGGACATTTCATGGACTTTAATCATCAGTGGGTTGATTGCATCTATGGCTGATGACATTTAAAATAGATTGAGGAGATTACCTTCAACAATGGTCTCATCCACTCAGCTGAAGACCTTAAAAGGAGAAATGATTTCAGCAGTCAGGGAGAGAATTCCCATCCTACTTCAGACAGCCAGCTTCTCCTGGGGAACTCACTGAAGACCTTCATCAGAGTTCCTGGCTGGCAGCCTGCCCTGCAGAATTTGGACTCGTGTATCCTCATGGTCATGTGAGACAATTTTATAAATTTCACATTTATCTCATTTCTAATAATCATAAAAGGGAAACAGAGAATGTGTTTTTTTCTTTTTATAGAAGGGGATATTAAATGCCATCACATTTCAGTGGCTCCTGTCATTTAGTCCTGTAAATGGTGAAGCTGGGATTTGAACCCACCTATGTCATATTCGTTCATTCATTCATTCTATAATTATTTATTGAATGCTTGCAATGCTTACAATGTTTCAGACACTTTCCCAGGCATTTAGTTTGCTTCAGTGAACAAAACAGAATTACTGACTTTCAAAGAACCCAGCTGAGAAGTTCAAGCCTAGGCAGAGAGCACTTTTAGGGTTCTTGGCTGCAAGTGACTGAACCCAACTCAAACCAGCTTAAGTGGAAAGGGGTCATTAATGAATGGATACTGGACAAGTGACAAGGTGGCTCTCAGGACCTCAGACCAAGGTGGGCTCAGAAGCCCAAGCTCACTCTGCCTCCCATCTCTGCTTCTCTCTAGGTGTTAGCTCCTTTCTCTCAGGCAGAAAACATGGCTTCCAGTTCTGGGATCCAGTGCTTATAATGGGATGAAGTTTTTATGATTGAAGCGTTCTAGAAAACGTGTCCACCTCAGCAATGAGGAAGTTGTGGTCCTTTACCAGAAAAGAGGGGGGTGGGTGGGCGGGAAACAATGCTGAGATGACAAAAACTATAGTTACTCAGCTACCTCAGAGGGGACCCCCTCAGTTGCCAGAAGTAAGTAAGGAGGATTGGACTCAGAAGGGGTTTGTGGGAAAGGAGGGGGATGAGAAGGCTGCAAAACAAAATTGTGCTCCTTTCGGACAATTTTCACTGAGTTCCTTCAAAGCGTCAGGCTCTGGATTGGTGCTGTGAACACAGGGATAAAAAGAATATAGTTCCTCTCCTTGACAAACTCAGTCTAGCTAGAATGACAATCATATACACAACTAACAATCATACTTATGATAACAAATAAAAGAACCTGTTGCTTGCATACTCAACAACTGTTACCCATTATATCTTTGTTTATAGGATCCTGAGTTTTTTTTAGGTGACCACATGCTCAGGGCAGATGGTCCCTCCCTGGTCCCAAGGGATAAGCCATAATTGGTCCAAACCAAGCATAGTCATCCCATAACCCCCTTCTAGGGGTTGGTTTAGGGATGGGCATGTGACCTAGATCTGTCCAATGCGGCTTTAGGGGAAACCTTCTGGGGAGAGACCTGGCACCTCCTTCCTGGCTTGAGAGCAGCTGTGTATGGGCGTGGCATTTGGAGACGAGGCAGCTGTGATGGAATGAACGAGGCCTCTGTTTCTCTTCTTCTGGACATAGAACTCTCCCTTCTATTCTGGAACCATCCCTTGCTCATGTTCAGTCAGCCACCACCGTAAAGCTGGCATGAGCAATCAAAACATTCCGTGTCTGTAGTCACCCCAATTGGTTTAGAAATGGACACTGACCCAAGCTAGGTCTTAAGAGTCGGCTCTGGAACTTTAGCTGGAACTTCTGGGAAAGAGTCCCACTTTCTCCCGTGGTCACTGTCTCTAAGGACTAGTAAGCTTGGAACTACTTGGTGTGGGGCATCTTCTTAGCCATGTGTCAGAGCCTGCCTGAGAATGAGGTCAAGACTGAGGGAAGCAAAGGAGAGAGATGAAGATGGAGAACGATTTCTGACCACAATGTTTACAGACCTGGTTTCAGCTGTACCCAGAGGCAAATCTACCCCTGGACTTTTTGGTTTATATAAACCAATAAATTCCCCCTGGGATTTAAGCCAGTTTGAGTTGAATTTCTGGCACTTGCAATCAAAAGTGTTCTGATTAATATGGTGAGCTTCCTACATAAATATTAGCTTGGAGAAATTGAATCAGAAGTTTGCAATATTCCCCTTGGTAAAAAGATCCAAGGTTCCAAGGACATGAAATCACCATGTAAAATATCTCCTCCTCCTGCAGAAAGGCCAGACTAGAAGCAAGGCTGCTTCTGAAAGAAGTGAATCTATGCCTAAGTAAGAATTGTATTGAAGAAAGCTGGGATACATTGCATTGGTTGTGATGTGTTTCTGACACCCAATACTCTAGTGATATGGGACTCTGAACAGAATAGAAAACATTATTAGTCTGATGAAGTTTCCATCCAACCCATCCATCCATCCATCCATCCATCCATCCATCCATCCATCCATCCTTATGTTTGCACATTAATTAAAACAAATATCTATTGAAATTAAATAACTGTGCTAGGCACAGGGCTTTCTGAAAAAGAGGGTTTGACGTCCTAGGTCAAGGTCAAATTAGCAGGCTGCTCCCCTTCCTGGAAGCCCAGGTCCTACTAGATGCCCTCTTTTTCAACTGCAAAATGAGAAAATCTGTCTAGATACTTGCTCACATCCCTTCGAACTCTATTACTTGATGATTCAAATAATTTTCAAAATGGATGACTAATTAGAGCGTGTCCGGCTCAAATTTCTTATGTCTGGGATGAGGAAACCAACACTTGGTTTGGGGGGTTGGGGGTGACTGATTTGTGCAAAGGCCTTACGTCCCCTTCACCCCTGGCGACTCCATCTCTTTTGATGCTGTGATTTCACACCCAGGTGGCTGGTGGGCGAGCAAAGAAGAGCAACTGCAGGTGGGACACGCAAGTTATGGGGCAGCACATCCAGGTAAGCACCAGAGCGGCTGCTGAGGTGATGACAGAAAGTGGAACAGAGAGCGGAGAGTCACAGAAGAGCTGCCCTGTTATTTCCCACCCCCCAACAATTAAAACAGTGCATATCTGCATTGACTGAGAAAGGAAACAGGCCAGCTGCCTTGTAGGCCACGGTTTCTGAGCGGAGCCCAGGAGCGTGTGAACTGCCCAGGCTCACAGAGGGCGCCCGGCGGCTCTGCCCAATAGCTGTTTCCCCAACTTCTCCAAAGAGGAAACTGCAGGCATGCTCCTGCTTTGCTCAGGTTTGAGGATTATGGAGCTTAAACTCTCTCCTCCAAGCCATGTTCAAGTTTTTCACTTAAAAGGGAAATGTTTCATTTTAGGCCAAATGCATCCCCCTCTTTCCCCCTTTCTGGAACGAGAACAAAGCAATTCAAATCAGAAAACAGAGGGAACTCGGGAGCACTGTCCACAGGGACCCGGCTCCCAACTGGATCCGACGGAATTTGATTGAAGTGCAACTGAACCCCTCCGCGTTTGTTCAAATGTCATTTAAATAGAAACGTTTCAAATCTCTGCCAAGGAACTGCCCAGGGGGTGGCGTGGAATGGAATCGCCGCACTGCTCTGCGGGCTGCCTAGGCCGGAGACCACGGGGTGGAACCCAGCCAGGGGACTCAAGCCCAGCTCAAATAAAAGTGGTGGGAAAGGGGGCGGGAGAGGAGGAAAGCAGGAAAGCGGTGGAGACAGATTTTCTGGGCATTTCATTTTTTTACAAGATGTAAATAAGACACAGGACACCTGCATTTTGGCATCAGATTTTTAAAAAAGTATTATTATTATTAAAGTTATAGACAAATTCAAAACATGGAAATATTTAGGATCAGGAGAAGCAGGGATGCTTCAGGACTTTGCCTGTCACCATCGTTTGTGTCATGATGATTCCAACGTGAATGCAGCACGCAGCAGCTGTGTTAATCTGCCAGTTTGGAAAAAGGACAACCGTGTCTGGCTTGCCTGTGCATTGTCGAGGCAGTTGGATAAGATTTGGTTTGAGGTTTGGAGCTGAGGATGTGGGTCCCTGTTTCCTCACTCCAAGTGGTAAAGGCGGCCAGGAGGTCAGGGGTTTGATGCTGTTGGTATCAAGTTCTGGGTGTCTGCAAACATGCCCAGGGTCTACCCAACAGGGAGAAATCTGGGTACCTTGTTCTCCTCTCAAGCATAACAGCTACTCTTTTATCTGTTTTATATCTTGTGGTTTTGCATAAAATTTTGTGGTGCAAAAAAATCTGCTACTAACAACAGTGGTTGGAGAATCATTTAGTAGACAATCTTTAAGGACCTTTGGTTTTGACATTCTGTGAGAGAACAGAAATGGAGGAGAGATTGGCGTGGGGTCATTCCCTCATCCCTAGAGACACGCTGGCATGGAATAGAGTTAATTCACTGCATCAGGACCTCTCTTCTCAAGACAATAGTCATTAACTACAATTGGAAAAACCATGTTGTTGGAGGATGCAATATAAGCCACTCCTTCGGCATATTTGATTCATGTCTTTATATTTGATGACTTTGCGTCTGTTTGTTCTTCAGCCTTTGCCCATGGGAAAGCTATAAAGCGGTGGTCCCCCACATTTCTCAGGATGAAGACACCTTTTAAATATAAATAAGTTCTTGTGCCTTCACCCCCCGCCAAATATCAGTAGTTGGATTTTCCTTATCTGTGAACAAAGAAAATACATCATGAGAAAGTCTACTCTGAATTTAATCATTCTTTGAAATAATCTTGCATTTTATTACTGTATCTACTTGTATTTGAAAAATTATTGCAGATTTATGTACAAGATGTTATTCATTCATTCTAGAAATAATGCTCAATTTAAAGACAAATTAATGTAGTCTTTACGATTACCCCAGAGTCCACAGACTAGGAAACTGATGACAAGTATGTGGAATGTGTGCCTGCAGACTCATCTCCTGGGCCTACTCCATCATGCCACCTTTCTCCTGCTAGCCTGAAATTCAGCCTCAGAATACTTCTTAGCATAGTGCTTGAAGAAACCACTACCAATCTATGGGAGTTGGCAAATGAGATAAACTCATTTCCTACTCTGGTATAGACTGTAAGTTTCTAGAGGTTAGGAGTCAGAGGCTGCTTGCCTGCTGCTTTTCTGAACCTAAAGACAATAATGAAAGACCTCTAGAACCTGGAAAAGATTCACATGGGCCTGGTTTAATCAGGCTGGTGAGTGCCTAGGCCTCCATGCAGATGGACTCATGAAATCCTGGGAAAGCTCAGTATTAGTGACCTTACAACATGCCACTTCCCCTGAATTGAAGTTATTAACCTAAAGATGTACGAGAAGAGTAGCCCAAGAGTCACTAATGTGAGGTCTCCCCCCTCATAAAGGCATTTGCTCTCTTGGCTTAGAGTACCGCATAAGCAACAGGGCATACTCAAACAGGACACGCCCCATCCCCTTTCATCACGGGGTTTAGCAAAGAAGTCGCATTGAGGAGTCCCTGTAATGAGGAAAACCAACAGAAGTGATGACTCTGCACTGAGAAAGGACCAAGATATAGAGGAGCCACTCACTGTTCCATGGTCAGTTACTGAAACCATTGAACTTTGAAGCTGAAAGACACCCAAGAATCATCTCAGTTTACAGATGAGGAAACTGAGGCCCAGATCAAAGAGTACTCAAACATAATCAATTATTGCATTAATCAGTGATCTAATTTGGCACAATCATGCTTCTATAACTTTGGTTAAGTTTCAATGTCTTTGGTTAAAAATCACAGAAGAGGGAGCAGGTGTAGCTCAGTGGTTTGAGCACCTACTTCCCTGTACAAGGTCCTGAGTTCAATCCCTGGTACCTCCTAAAAAAAGGAAGAAGGAAAGGAAGGAAGGAAGGAAGGAAAGAAGGAAGGAGGGAAGGAAGGAAGATAGGAATCACAGAAGATATGCCATTTAATTTCAAGAAGGTATGTTGAATGCCAACTCAAACTCACCATGCATCCTGACATTCTTAGTCATAGATTAAATCTGATGAAAATCCATTAGTCCCTTTGAACGTGGCCTTGGAATAATGGATAGACAAAATAATGGATGGAGTAAAATGCTCCCCCCTTACACTGACTTGGGTCGAAATCCATGGCATTCAGCTATCATGGAGTCATAGCCTGTACCAAGTTTCATTATCCAGGTAGACAGATATCTTCTTGTTCCCATTATCAGTGGGCCAAGGATGTTCCCTCACCTACCCACAGCTTTTCTTCCCTTTCCTTTTCAAAGATAAAAGACCATGCATTCAAAATCCCAGCTGAGTTTTTTGCAGAATTTGACAAGCTGATCCTAAAATTCATATGGTAATGCAAGACATCAGAATAACTAAAACAATCCTGTGTTGAAAAAGAACAAAGTTGGAAGATTCACACTTCCCTTTATAAAGCTGCTTTCCTCAAGACTGAGTGGTGTTGGCATAAGGATCAATGTGATCAAGGTGTTGGCATAGAGATCAATGAAATAGAATCGAGAGTCCAGGAATCAACCCTTACATTTACGGTCAATCGATTTACGACAAAGGCACCAAGACAATTCAGTGGGGAAATAATAATCTCTTCACCAATTGGCTCCAGAAAAACTGGATATTCACATGCAAGAGAATGAAATTGGACCCCTACCCTATACTATATACAAAAATTAACTTAAAATGGATCACGGATTTAAATGCAAGAGTTAAAACTATAAAACTCTTAAAAGAAAACATAGGAGAAAATCTTCATGACCTTTGATTGAGCAGTGGTTTCTTACATATGACACCTAAAGCAAAAGTAACCAGAGAAAGATATAGATAAATTGGACTTCATCAAGACTAAAACCTTTTATGCTCAAGGAAGTGAAAAGATAACTCACAGAATGGGAGAAAATATTTGCAAATCATATATCTGAAGGGAAACAGTAACCAGAATTTATAAGAACACTTAAAACCCAACAGTAAAAAGACAGACAACCCAATAAAAAAATGGGCAAAGGATTTGAATAGACATTTCTCCAAAGAAGATATGCAATGGCCAATAAGCACATGACAAGATACTCAACATCATGAGTTATCAGGGAAATGCAAATCAAAACTACAATGAAATACAAGTTCACACTCAGCAGGATGGCTATACTCTAAAAGATAGGCAATAACGAGTGCTGGCAGGACATGGAGAAATGCAAACCCTCACACATTGCTGATGGGAATGTGAAATGGTGTAGCTCTTTTAGAAAATAGTGTGGCAGTTCCTCGAAAAGTTAAACGTAGAGTTACCATATGACCCAGCAATTTCAATCCTAGGCATATATTCAGGAGAATTGGAAACATGTATCTACATAAAAATTTGTACACAAATGTTCATTATTCGTAATGGAAAAAAAGTTGAAACAACCCATATGTCCATCAACTGATGAGTGGATAAACAAAATGTGGTATATCCATAAAATGGACCACTATTCAGCCATAAAAAGGAACAAAGTGCTGATAACATACTACAATGTGAAGGAGACTTGAAAACATTATGTTAAGTGAAAGAAGCCAAATGCAAAAGGCCATATATCATATGATTCCATTTATATGCTATGCCCAAAAGAGGCAAATCCATAGAGACAGAAAGTAGAATAGTAGTTTCCAGAGGCTGGGAGTCAGGGCTGCAAGTAGGGAATGAATGCTAATGGGTGTGGGGTTTCTTTTAGGGGTGATGAAAATATTCTGGAATTTTATAGTGGTAATGGTTGCACAACTCTGTGAACATACTAAAAACCACTGAACTGTACGCTTGAACAGAGTGAATTTTACAGTATGTAAATTATTTCTCAATTATTTTTAAAAGGCCATGGGGATGAATTTGGGGGGTGGATTAAGGGTTTCAGACACATGGTGCATGCCAGGTCAGTGCTGATGCCTTGCTTTTCCCTTCTTGTCTTCCCAGTGGGGTGAGAGCTCAGAGCTACTGCTATAGGTGAGAGAGCATGAGGCGGGGATGCTTGGCTGCACCCCTATACACCTCACCTCCACTCCATCAGGAAGGGAACCTGCCACAGCTAACTCCCCCCCAGGTCTAGATTTTGTCTGATGGCTACTTCCCACTAACCCTACAAGAATTCAGCAGAATCCTAAAAATTCAGACCTGGATGAATTTCCCAAACCGATGTGTTTTTAGATACCCAAGCCCCCACTGCTTCCTATTCTCCCCTAGAAAACTTCAGATTGTCCCGGGCTCCTAGGTACCTGCGCCATTGCACTGGCTGCCAAGATGTCACCTGGCTTCCCCTAAAGTGACCTCCCTGTCATTCCCTCTCTGATAAACCAGAGGGCCCTCAGCAGAAGTGGAAACTGAGTCAGGTAGTTCCTTCCAGAAACCTCTCTTCCCCCTCCCTCCACATACTCTAACCCACAAGCTGGCTTTCATTCTCTCTCTCTCTCTCTTTCTCTTTCTCTCTCTCTCTCTCTCTCAAGACGCCAAGAGTATCTCTTCCTAACACTTGTCAAAAATTAAAGTGAGACCTACTTTCAAATGTTCTGTCTGTACTTGCCGGCCAGGAAGGCAAGGCTGTCTCCAAAGAATTTGCATTTACAATTCCAAATATGCACTTTTACCAAGACGAAAGAATGTCTTCTTGCTTTCAAGCTGGGTTTGGCGTGACCTCTAGGCTTTAATATTTTCAACAGTATCATTTGACAATTCAACCACACTCAGACAAAGGAGAAAAGTCAATGTCCTTTCACATATGTGCCGCCTGAATGGAGAGTCAGCCATGAGAAGACGTAGCCCAGAGCCCTCTACTTTATTTATCTTTTGCTCTCACAGCCTTGATTTAATTTTTTAATCTCCACAGAAACTCTATTGTTTTCATTTCTAGGTTGTAACTTCTGTTTTGGTTAAGAGGGCCAAAAGGAGCCTTCTTAAAAAGACTAAGGAGTCTTCACCGCCTAGCACAAAACATCACGGCCGGTGGTCTTCTCACACCCAGCCCAGCGCCTCTCCTTGTGCCCTGGCCCCAGCTGCAGCAGGAAAGGAGCTGATCACAGGCAACTCGCACAGGCCTAGATTTTGTCTGAGGGCAGCTTCCTACAAGAATTCAGGGATTCTGCTCTTTCGACGGCTGCCCCCAGCAATGGTGAAGTCATGTCCCGAACGCCCCCTCCGAGTCGTTGGCTTCCGAGCCTGGCAGAAATGGGTCACCCCACAGACAATCCTGTCCTGGAGGGGAGCCCCAGGCTGCTGTGACAGGCGCAGTCCCGTGGCAGGCCAGGAGGAGGCTGTCTTGCGCTTCAAAAGTCCCGTGTATGAGCCTTGGTCCTTGAGACTTTGACATCTGTCGTGCCTTGTCCCCCTCAAACACAGAAGGCTCCATCTGGACAAATGTGAGGCGTTCACTCCGCTGTCAGCTGGCCACAATAATCGGTGCCGGCCGCGCCACCCAGCTCTGCTGTGCTAGAAGTGGACTCCACAGTGGAATTTCTTTTTCTTTTTTTTTAAAAGATTTATTTATTTACTTGATCCATTTTAAACACCCCCTTCCCCATTTTTGCTGTTTTTTGTGTCCATTTGCTGGGCAATTCTCTGTGTCTGTTTCGTCTCTTCTCATCCTCCTCCTCCAGTCTTCACCGGGATTCGATCCTGGAGACCTCTGATGTAGGAGAGAGGTGTTCTGCCATCTGCACCACCTCAGATCCTGGTTTTCAGAGCTTTCGGAGCATCTCATCTTGTCTCTCTCCTTTT
>JAQZBX010061687.1:0-17053 GCA_029593785.1 Cabassous unicinctus
ATTTAGCCATGTAAATTTCTGGTAGATACATTAGCACATAATTAAAATATCTCCCCACCCTCAACCAGTCTCCTGCATGGAGAGGATTACTGGAACAAAGGAAGTAAAATAAATTTTAAATTTTTGTTGAAACATTAATAGAGTGATCCTACTAACACAGCAAGGACTATCAATCATAAAGAGAAGTAGAAAATAGTGACTCGTTTTGAAAAATTTGTTTAGTGTTTTGAGATATTTAACCCATTGGAGGATAACTTAAGTAAACCTGGAGTAATGTGGTAATTTTTTTATTCAAGATTTTAAAATTTAATTTTTCATTCATTTTCTGAAAAAAAAAAAAAAGAAATCTTTTGGAGTATAGCCTTCAAGGCTTGCTTTACTTGCTGGTTCCTTAGAATACTCATTTATAAAATGAAGGGCTTTAATGAAGGGGCAAAGGAGGTACAGAGCATAGCTACTCCTTTGGATGAAGTCACTTTTTCCCTTGCTGATGGCTTCATGTAAATGAACACTTAGCTACCATAAGTAAGGGAGACTACAGTCATGTGGGAATAAAAGTGGAAAAGGCTTTTGCTCTTTTCTGAACTGAAGGGATTTTAAGAATCATCTTGAGAATATAAGTGTAGGAAAGAATTACTAACATCGACATGACCACAAGTGTTACAACTGCTGAAGCAAAGGAAATCAATTCTAACAAACGAGTTTCTGTGCAAGAAATCTGCAGGACAGGTGAAGCATCACACATGAAATGATCAATGACTCTGGAAGCACAAAATTCCAGTTGCAGTCCCATGACCAACAGTGGAAGGTGATTAGAAAGCCAACTGTCCATGAGCTGAGTACCAGTTGGTAGTGCACTTTGCTGTTCATTATGATCGGGTAATACAGGGGTTTGCAGATGGCAACATAGCAGTCATAAGATATGGCAGCCAGGAGGTAAAATTCAGTAATTCCTCAATTCCTAACAGGAAGAAAAAGAATAACTGAGATGTACAAACATGATAGGAAATGTTTTGTGTTTTTTTTTAATTAAAGTATTCATATATGTAACATTTATTATTTTTTCTTTGTTTTACATTTATTATTTTTTAAATATATTTACTTTTTATCCATTTTAACACCCTCCCCACTCCCCCCGTTTTTGCAGTTTTTGTGTCCATTCATTTGGCAATTCTCTGTGTCCATTTCCTGGCCTCTCCTCTCATCCTTCTCCTATAGTCTTCACCTGGAGTCAATCCTGGGAACCTCGGATGTGGGATAAATGAGTTCTCTTACCTGAGCCACCTTAGTTCCTGGTTATTAGGTGCGTTTCATCTTGGCTCTCCCGTGTCTCTCTCCTGTTAAGTCAGTGGGGCCAGATGGCTCACCCGCTCGTGGTTCCAGATGGATCACCTGCTTGCGGGGCCTGGGGGCTCACCCATTCACAGGGCCTGACTGCGGGCCCATACACCTTCTATATTTTTCTTTATTTACCAGGAGGTCCTGGGGATCGAACCCAGGTTCCTCCACATAGGAAATGGACACCCAATCTTTCAAGCCACATCCAGCTCCTGCTGTATCTCTTAAGGTTGACCAAAGATGCCTATAGTTACAGTCATTTCCCATACAGGATGGTCATGTAATAAATCAGGATTGCTTTATCACCAGCATTCTAAAAACCAGATCTAGGGAGAAAAACTAGGTTTGGAGGCACATGCATGATTTCTATTATATGAATGTTTAGCCTACCCTGATTATCACAAAATCAGGACAGTGAGAATATTCACATAGAAATGATTTTGTTTACAGTCACAAAGATTTTCAGGTATCTGGGAATATAGATTGTTATCAGTGAGATTTCTAAGAGGGAGAAATTGTGGAGGAAGAAATACATTGGAGTCTTGACACGGGGATCCAGGAGGTTGAGGAGGAGGAAGGATAAGTTTCCCATCATGCTTCACATGCAGTTGACAAAGAGAAAAATAAAAATTATAATTCACCATTGCAGGTCATCTGTCAGTCCCAGCAGAATGAATTGTCTCTCTTGACTGGTTCTGCATTTTGGTTTTGAGTCTTCTTAAATACAAAATTAATTCAAAATCATAAATAACGGGATTTTTGAAGCTACAGACATAGAAAAAAGAATATATTCATAAATATAAACAAGATTAAATAGTTTATCCTGTTTGACAAGGTAGATGATAACTAAAATTGCCCCAACCAACCTAGCCATCTGCCAATCGCTGTTCCATTTAAGTCAAAGTTATATTTGTAAGAATACTAAGTTCTGTCTCCCTTTTCCCCATTTTGGGCTTCAGGGGTAATTTAAATTATTGCCTACCATTTCTAAATGAGATGAATTCGTCTTTCACATTCTAAATAGAGAAAATAGCTATTATTTGAAATATATTTTCCATGAATTTTAATAACCTATTGAAAATTTCTCATAATATCTAAAAACTTTTGCCAGTGCCAATTTGCAATGCTTATTCAAAAATCTTTACCTCATAAAAAGACTTGTAAATCTATGGAAAATATAGAAATAGTAAGAGTTTTATTTTCCTCTAATAAACAACGGCCTCTAATACATGTCATTAATTATTTTACCTCCATATAGGGCTTCACTGTTCTTTTATCTAGTTTCCTCTAATTATTAATTTTCTCTTCTTCTAAATACATTGGTCTTCTCTTAATCAGTTCCATTTAAACTCAACATTTGGAAATCTCTTCAAACTGCAGTTGATATTGTCCCAAGTTTCACTGAATCTGGGGCAGAAATGTAGTCTAGGAAAACAAAATGAAACAATTATTTTTAGATTTGATCTTGCACTTGGATTCAGATTTTTAAAATCTTTAGTATTACTTTTTTGTGTTTGTGCAGACCACATTAAATAATTTCTTTAATGTAATTATCAAGGTGATTTTGAAAACTAGAAATAAGAAATTTAATGAAATCCTTTTGTTAGCAACTCATATGGAAGTGATATTGAATAGTCACTTATGATGCTAATTATATTATTTTGGCATTCAAATTCATTGTTTTTAATCTACAGATAAGCTTTTTCCTTTCAGATGGCAAGGCCCTTTGTTTTTTCTTTTTGCCATGTTGCTGATTGGATACATTATGTCCTCACACAACAAAGTTTTTCAGGTTCATCTTCTACTTTCCCTTCAACAGCATTGAAACTGACCATTTCTGCAAGGAGTCCTGGTTCTTGATAGTGGAGAAAAGTTTTTTTTTAGAGCCAAAATCTGGATGTTATATGTGTTCATGTGCTCATTGTAACTGGGATTACTATTTCCCGGTCCTGGCAGTGGACTAAGGTGAGCTCACACACACATATGCACATACACACATTTTCGTTTTATTTATATTTATGTATGTGGTCTAAGATGATCAGATTTCCTCTAAAGTTATTTAAATTTTCATTCTTCCGTATTACTGAGTGTCTTAGGGTCATTTCAGTCTAGAATGATGCATTGAGAATATTTGAAGCTGAACCTGTCAGTCAGCCTACCACAGGTTCTCCACACAGAGTTGGAGGTATTCACCAAGGCTCCTATAATGGGCTCTAGACTCCAATCCCTGTCTCTCTGGGTCCATGAAGTAGCCAAAAACACTGACCACTTCCTCCCTTTCAGTCATTCTTTCTGAAGAGCAATTCCCAAAGGAAAAATAGGGCCCAAGTGCCAAACTTACTTCACTGCATCTCTATTTTTCCCTGTTTTCTGGTTTGGTAATTCTTTCCAATTTGTTATTTCTCCAATTTTTCACCTCATCTGTCAGATATGCATGTGAAGTAGGTTCAGATTTGAGTTCTCTGAAATGAATTTTATCATAGTGATGTTAATTATATTTTCCACACTAGAAATGAGGTTGAAACTCAATTTTAATTGTTTCAACCCAATTTAAGTAGGTTATTTATCCATTCCTTTTGGTTTTAGACAACGTTTTTGACTTAAAGAACATGCTAACATTTCTGCCTGCAATTAATGTCTTTCATTTTGTGGCTTATATATTCCCTCATTTTATGGTGTTTTTGAAGAAATGATTTGTTTATGTATTGTTTTCTATTAAAATGCATTTAAACCCCAATTCTTAAATAATGATTTTGCCTCCAGTTTAAGTTAACAATTACTGTCTCACTCTTTGTGCACATTATTAAAGTATTTTTGTTTCACAAAATTCCTGTTGAAAATTCGTCTCCCAGATGTATATAGAATTAATTAAGTCAAATGTAAATATATGGTAATTGTTAGACTTGATGGTAACATTAAAATGAGTATAACAAACTCTGTTCATTTTTGATGTGACTGTTATTGAAATGAGGAGTCTAGGAGGATTAATGTTATTTGGAGGACAGCGGAAGGATATTATTGAGAATGTATAACAATGATTTTGAAAGTAGATGAGGATTGTGGTTCATAAGGTAATTTATGGACTACAGTTGACAACATTGTAATGTGCTGGCAACAAAACAAAATATGAACTCTTTCATATTTATATTATTTTTCTTTCTACACTGTTTTAAAAATTTTGAAAAATATTTTAATATGGGCTCAATATTTACACAAAGGCACCAATCATCTATTTAAGCTATACAAATAATTTTTATCTCAAGTATTTTATTTTAATTTCAATATAACCTACTTTTCCCAAATCTTCCTACTCAATAGTGTCTTGTCTCCACATAAAATTGCCTTACCCTCTTTTTTTATACTATGAATCATTTTTAATTATATTGTATGATTCTTCAACATTCTACAGTGTTTAATAATTATTTTTATTAGAGTAGTTTTAGTTTATGCAGAAAATACAGACTTCCCATGCCCCCCCATTCATTAATACGTTGCCTTAGTGTGCAAAATTTGTTATAATTGATGAAATTGTATTAATACAATTGATCTATGAGCTAGAGTCCAAAGTTTATATTAGTTTTCACAGTTTGTTCTGTACATCCTATGATTTTTAAAATTTTATTGTACTAATATATTCCCTTTAAACCACATTCAAATATATAATGCAGTATTGTTAATTACATACACAATGGTGTTCTCCTGCCACCACCACACATTACCACAAATTTATTATCACCCTAAAAAGAAGTTCTATACCAATTAAGAATTAACTCCCCCTTCCTTACTCCATAGAGTCTCTGTTAACGTCTACACTAATTTCTGACTTTATAAATTTGCTTTTTCTAATTACAGTGAGATCATACAATATGTGTCCCTTTGTATCTGGACTATTTCAACCAACATGATATTTTTAAGAAGCATCCATTTTGTATCAAGTATCAGAACTTCATTCCTTCTCACTGCTAAATAATATTCCACTGCATGTGTATATTGCATTTTGTTTATCCATTCTTTTGTTGATGGCTGTGAGATGTTTCTATCTTTTTGCTATTGGGACATATGCTACTATAAATATTGTGTGAAAATATCTGTTCACATCCCTGTTTTCAATTCCTTTGGGTATGTTCCAGAAGTAGGAATACCAGGTCATATAATAATTCTATATATAACATTCTGAGGAATCACCAAACTATTCCACAGGGGCTGTACCATATCACATTCTCACCAATAATGAACAATTATTCCTATTTCTCCATATTTTATCCAACACTTATTATTATTATTTTTAATAGTAGCAATTCTAGTCATGTAAATAGCATCTCACTGTGCTTTTCTAAACATACCAAATATTGCTGATACATATTTATGGATTCTGTACATCCAAAATGTACAACCAATGGTATTCTGTATCATCACACAGTTATGCATTCACTATGTAACAATCATTTTAGAGCATTTTCATTATTCCAATAATAATGATAATAAAAAAACAAAAAAAAAACTCATTACTTCTGAATCTCTCTATGCTTCCCCTGCTGTACATAACTTCTATTCAGTTTCATTCTTTCTGGTATATTTGTATTTATATTTTGTAAAAATAGTCTTATATATGCAATATCACCCACAATCATATTTTACTTGAGGTTTCACTATGTTATACAATCCCATGGTACATTTTTCTTCTAGTAATATAAATGACCTTAGATTAACACTCCCAACCACTGTCAGACCCATATAATAGCTCTGCTGATTACAAACACTATGATATGTTTCAAAGGTTTGCAAACAACCACTTAACAAATTTTGCACAGATGAACGCTTACCTTTCTATTCTTCCCTTATTCAATCTTCTGATAACCATATACTAATTATTAACTGCACAAGTTTACCTAATATATTTAGTTCATAATAGCACAATCATATAGTATTTGTCCTTTTCTGCCTGTCTTGCTTCACTCACCATAAAATCCTCCCAGTTCAGCCATGTTGTCATATCCTTCACGACTTCATTTCTTCTTACTGCTGCATAATATTCTATCATGTGCATACTCCACAATTGTTTACCCATTCATCAGTTGATGATACCACACTTGTTTCCAACTTTTGGCAATCATGAATAATGCCTCTAAGAACATTGGTATTCAAAGTCTATTCGTGTGACTGCTCTCTTTTCTTCTGTGTACATACCTACTAATGGTATTACTGGGTCCCATGGCAAGTCGATATTCAATTTGCTTATGAACTGCAAACAATCCTCCACAGGGACTGTACCATTCTACATTCCCACCAACAGTGAATAAACATTCCTATCTCTCCACATCCTTTCCAACATTTACAGTTTTCTGACTTTTTAATAGTGGCCATCCTAATAGGTGTGAAATGATATCTCATTGTAGTTTTGATTTGCATTTCCCAAATCGCTAGGGATGTTGAACCTTATTTCATGTGTTTCTTCATCATTTGTAGTTCTTCTTTGGAAAATTGTCTTTTGTGTATTTTTTATTCAGATAGATTGTCTTTTTAGTGTTCAGTTGTATGATCTCTTTAAATATCATGGACATTGAACCCTTATCAGAATGGTGATTGCCAAATATTTTCTCCTATTTAGTTGGCTGCCCTTTTCCCCTTTTGACAAAGTCCATTGAGGTGTAAAAGTGTTTAACTTTGAGGAGGTCCCATTTATCCATTTTTTTCTTTTTTGTTTTTGCTTTGAGTGTAAGGTTTAAGAAACTACTGCCTACCACAAGATTTTGAAGATATTTTCCTACACTTACTTCGAAGAGTTCCATGATTGTCACTTTAATATTTAGGTCCTTGATCCATTTGAGTTAATTTTTGTATAAGGTGTTAGAAAGGGGTCCTTTTTTTTCTTTTGGATATGGCTATCCTGTTTTCCCAGCCGCATTTATTGAATAGACACTACTGGCGCAGCCGGAAAAGCTTGACTTTTGGTCAAAAATCACTTGACTGTAGATGTGAGGGTCTATTTCTGAGTTTTCGATTTGGTTTCATTAGTCAATCTCCACGTCTTTATCCAGTACCATGCTGTTCTTTACACCGTAGCTAAGTAAAAGGCTTTAAGGTCAGGAAGTGTGAGTCCTCCAACTTCATTCTTTTTTTTAAAGATGTTTTTGATTATTCAGGGCCCCTTACCCTTCCAAATAAATTTGATAATTGCCATATCCATTTCTCAGAAAAAGCTGTTGGGATTTTTATGGAATTTTGTTTTCTAATTTTCTTACAAATAATTCTTATACCCCTTTTATTTGCTCCTACAATTAGCACTATTCCTGTTAAATAAATCTCACAGAGACTTAAATCTTTGGTCTGTTTATATGTCAGGTGATCCATGAATCTCAGCAGAGTTGAAGCCAACACCTACCCTCCAGTTCAACAGACTCACCCAGGAAACCTAACAAAATGATGATAATGGTCAACCCTCATCCCAAAAAACAAAGAGAATCTACAACTGCAAGGAAAATAGTTACTTCCATCTGCCACATAAGTTCTAAAACCCTCTCAATCTGAAGCAGAGAGGGTATAACAATCCCCAAATTCTCAAGGTAGAGGAATGTACAAACATTAGGGGGGAATGAAACCATGGACCAAATTTGACTTATTATTATTGTTGTTATGGAAAAACATGTAAGAATGATATAAAGATGGTGTTTACCAGAGGTTCTGAGGGGAGGGTCAGGGAAGAATATGCGGCACATAGAGCATTTCCGGACATTGGTATTGTGTTGCGTGATGTTGCAATGATGGATACATTTTGTCAAATCCTTTAAAATTATAGAGTGAAAGGTGTAAACCAAAATGTAAACTACCTTTGTTTGTACCTTTGCTGCAATATTTGTTCATTAATTGTAACAAATGTAGGCCAATAGTGTGAGATGTTATTAATAGGGGAAAATGCAGGAAGGGAGGGAGGGGCATATATGGGAATCCCCTATGCTTTTGATATAGTTTTTATGCATTATAAAACTTCATATATAAAGTTTATTATGATAAACAAAAAGTCACAGACACTTTTGCAGTTTGATATTATTTACAGATTCCAAAAATAGATATTGGATTGTGTTTATAAACTGGTCTGGTCCTCTGGACATATTAGATAGTATTAGATTCAGAGTTTTCACTTATACTTTATTAAATCAAGACTAAAGCTTTTATTTGACCACATCATTAGGGTGAATGGGTTTGCATCTCCCCGCCCCCCTTTGTGGGTTATATAAAGGAATACTCAATCAAAGACAGGTAAGTAAATACTTGGAGAAGGAGAAAACAGAGAGTTTAGTTTTGGACACTGGTGCCCTGTGGAGAGAGCCGAGGTCTTCACCTGAATGTTTGCAGCTGAAGAGACCAGAGCCCTGAATAGATGATAAAGCCCAGAAAGAAATGAGCCCCCGGGAGAGAGACAAGACTTATTCTACCTTATAACTGAGATCAGAAGGAGTGGGGACCAAGGAGCCTTAGGAGGAAGAGGAACGTTGAACCCTCACAAAGACCAGCTGCCATCTTGCATCAACACATGGCCAATGACTTTGGGTGAGCAAGTACCTCTTATGTTACCATGAGTTGCACTAGTTAGGGCCTTGTGACTGTAAGCTTCTACCCCAAATAAATACCGTTAAAAAAAAAGCCAACAGATTTCTAGTATTTTGCATCATGACCCCGTTGGATGACTAATACCAACACCAATGAGATGTTCTCCCAATACAAAGCAATATATATCTATTTCCTTGTTTATTGCAAGCACCAGGCTACCCCATGTAAACACTATATTACATAACCACTTCCACAGCCAAAACTGATTTTAATTATCAGAATCTCCTGCACTCAGTGCTTTAAAAACCTCCAAAATTAAACAAACTGACATTGATATTTATATTAAATGTAATTTCAGGATGTTGAAGTATTTCAAACTAGTTTAATAAAGTTTACACTATATTCACTGGAACTACCTTTGTAAATATGTGACAGATATGGAGTGGAACTTTTTTTAAGCTAAAGAAAAGAGGCACTTTAAATTTTAAAAAAAGACTAAAAATGAGCCAATAATAAATGGGCTTGGTAAGAAGGTGGAAAATCATCACAGCCACGTTACATGTCCCTATTAACCTTTATATGAGAAAACCGGACTTGTAGAATTTCCATGTTCATAATGAGATTCTCCCTCTATTTCTCAGGAGAGTTAGTAATGCAGTGCTGCGCAATAGAACAAATCACAAATCTTTTTCAGACCCTCAAAAAAAATCGTTTGTAAAACTCTGAATGACTGTTGAAAACATCAAACTGGACTGTAGAGTTTGGATTGAGTGGTAGGGTATGGTCCTAGTGTAGCTGACTGCATCGCCTTGTGATTGACAAAGAAACCTTATGCTCCAGAATATAAGAGTTAACCTGGTCTTAAGTCAGTGTGATAAATGTGGGCTGAATCCCTTCTCATGACTGCCTTGAAGTAAACTACATCCCATTGCAGATAATGGACGGAGGACATATTCCTAAATATTCCCAAAGATTTATTTGGGAATAAATCTTTTATTTCCAAAGATTTATGTGCTCTAAAGAAACTTTCTAACATTTTATTCAATTATTAAAAAGTCATTTACACACATAACATTCATGTTATAGAACTGTTTAAGCAGAAGATTTGAATCATACATCCTTACATTATGTTCAAAATATGAGAATTTTCTAAAAAAGAAATGAACATGTCATTTAAGGTAAACTGGTAGTCCTCCTTCTAATTAATATACTGACCTATAAGATCCTAAAATACAATGTGAATGGAACCTAGTCAACTTATCTTCAGAGATTTTCTTCTTTTATGATATTTAAATTCTTCCAAATAATTTAGCATGAAACCCTAAAATACACATTGAAATTTTTTAAATGAAGATCTCAGATTTAGAAGAAGAAGATGTTTGCCAGTCTCTGAGCACAACTGGGAAAATTTTATTAGAAAAATCTGCAATTTCAAGTCACTGGAAAAGAGAAAGGGGGAGAGTAGGTTTTAAGCATATTTGAAATTATAACAGTGCATCATTTTGGTAAATGGTATTTAAGGGAAATATTTCTGTAAATATTTTGAAGGGACTTATCATTTTCACTTCTTTTCCTTTTAAAAACATATTTAGTCAAATTCTTCAATAAATGATCCATAAGTATATAAAGGCCAGATTATCAATTTGTCTGATATTATGTAGTCTCAAAACTATATAGGTTCCAATGACATTTCAGTTTGATTTCAGTAACATAAACTGTAAACACCCATAGTAACAACTGGAGATTTCTCCTCCTCAGCAGTTACTTAAGAGGTTTATTGAGGTTAGTGTCTTCATCTTTTGGAATTAGAAATATCATTATTTTGTCTTTACTCTTAAAAATGTCTTTTAAAATCAGAAGAGGAGTTTGCAAAAACCATTGGGGAGGTGATTTGGTAAAATATCATGACCATGTGTAGTCTGATCTTTTGCTGCAATTGTTCAGGCACACCCTTGGGCAGAGCACAGTTTTCTTCACTCCCTTCTCAATGTGATACATTCTTGAGGCAGTGCTTCCAAGGTGACTGGGGAAACACTGCACCCAAAGACAAAGTTTTTATTCCTCTCTCAGGAGCGTAGCAGGTACAGAAAAAGAGCAAAATTTTTCTGTCTGGTATTTTATGGGAAGGGAGATATTGCATTTAAAACTCCCATCTTTAGCATTCATGTGGGAATTTGGGAGGAGGAAAATGTGCTTTCCCCAGTAACGCTCTAGCTTCTTAACTGTTCTTTCAACCTCCACTTTTACTCCCCTTAATTACTACCCAAATGATTTTTACCATTTTGTCCAGGAGTGGAAAGTATATGTGTTCTGCTTGAATGAATGAGGATCCTGGAGAATGATCATGTTTCTCATTTCCTGAGAACACTGCCAGAAACATCATTTTTCATATTTTATAAGCTTATTTTAATTAATTCCATTTGACCTTTAGAATTTCCCTTATAAGGCCTACTTATTGATGCTGCTAATAATTGAACCATAAATAATGAACGAAGTGTGTATTATCTGTGGGCCTTATGGTGCTAAGTGCATGGTGCCCTGTACCTACCTATAACACAAAGACCTGACATCCAACACAAGTGTATCAATCCCTTGAGGAGCTTAAAGATTACTATAACAAACATAAGGTGAAGGTCAGAAACTATTTCAATTACATGTTGAGAGTACCAATCACTATTAGTTTTATGAATGAAAACTTAAATGAAATAAATTATCTGTGGAAAGTTCTATTCAGGAAATGAAAATCAAATTGCTTATAGAATACTTATTGTTTCTGTACATATATCTCTTGAGACACACATACTTAAGTCATGCAGAGGATGCATTCCCTATGGCTTTTCTAAGAATATAAATAATGCCTAGTCCATCACCATGTTAACATTGGGAGGCTCAAAGAGAAAAATTAGGTTTCCATTGTGGTTCTAAGTATGTTCCCCTATTCATGAATTCCTGTAAAATTACACTGATGTCAAGGGAAAGAAATTCTTTTAAGTTTGTTGACTCAGATTTTAGCTACCTATTCAGTGACTCATTCTGTTCAAATCAAATTGAGTAAAAATATTCACATAAATATACATATAAATGGCCTGAAACATATCTCCTTCTAACTTTTAAGAATGAATTTGGAAAGCTGTAGATTTGGAAAGATCAGAATATGACATCTTTTAAATTTTACTCTATATACTTTAGTGTTATGTGACTCCAGTACAATTAGAATGCATACATCTATTAATTATGTAATATTATGTATATGTAATTAGAAAAAAGCAAAAAGATCAGAATATGTAACTTTAATCGTTTCCTCTAAATTTCCTTGATAAAAGCATGACAGCCAAAACTCAAAGTCATGATAGCACATTTCATCTAATTTACTCGTGCAATTTTTCAGAAAGCAGGAAAGCAAGTGTCTTAATTCTCAGCTCTGACCACTGATCCTATGAGATTTCCATTTGTTGGAGTTTGAAGACAACGGTGATAGGTGACTGGGTCCTTTCATATTTGTCCTCCTGGTTGTCTCCACAGATGCCAGGTTCTGAGTCCACGATGATTGGAAACCAGTCCCTCTGTGCCAAGTTCACACTCCCATGTATTTTTTCCTGGTGAACCTCTCCTTTCTGGAGATGTGCTACACCACCAGTGTGGTGCCACCAATGCTGGTGCACCTGCTGGTGGAAACAAGACCATTAGCATAGGAGGCTGTGCAGCCCAGATATACATATTTACCATCTTGGCACTGACAGAAAGCTGCTTGCTAGCTTTCATGGCTTATGACCGCTTTGTAGCTATTTGTTACCAACTGCATTACACTCTCCTTACAGGCCCTCGTGTATGTTGGAAATTTGCCACTGTCTCTTGGACCACTGGGGTGATAGTGGAGTCAGCCCAGACCAACTGGATCGTCACGCTGCCCTTCTGTGGAACAGGACAGATTCAGCACTTTTTTTGTGACATAATGCCTGTAGTGAAACTGGCTTGTGTGGATACTTCCCCAAACGAGATTGTGATGTTTCCTGTATCCATGATCTTTATTTTGAGTCCCTGTTTCTTCATTCTGTGCTCCTATGTGCACATTCTTTTGGCCTTCTTGAGGATCCCTTCCGTAGCTGGCAGATGTAAAGCTTTCTCCACTTGTTCTTCCCATATCCTCATTGTTTCTCTCTTCTGTGGCACTGCTTTGTTCACTTATCTCCAACCTTAGACTGCCCACACTCCAGACACAGACAAAGCAACTGCCTTCATGTACACAGTGGTAACACCTGCTCTGAATCCCCTTATCTATACCCTGAGGAACAAGGAAGTGAAGGAAGCCTTTCAAAGGGTAACACAAAGGAACATTCTTAGACAAATGACCTAAATTTTGACAACTCAGCCATTGGATCTGAAACTTTCACTAGTAGACAGAGAAATTACCCAAGGTTTTCTGATCCTGTTACCAATACATATTACTACACAGTTTTATATCCTAGAACAAGAAAGCATTTTTATTTGTTCTACATTTTTTAATATTTATGGAAAGGTATCTAAGCAGTATGGTCATAAGTTTTTTAAATATTCATTTGCCCAACAGCATTGACTGATCAAACTGTATGTTTCAGCCACCATTTATTTTTTCCTTCCCCACTGGTAATAGGATGAAGGTCAGTATGTTTTTACACCATTTTAAAGAGGAAAATGGTAAGTTCTTCTTGAAGAAAAATAAAGTGTGACTAGGAGGAAATTATTAACTTTTTGTGTCTGATTTACATTATTAAAATCTATTTTCTTAAATGGACTACACTCTCTTGCTTTTCTTTTATTACCATAGCTCATAAAAACAGCTGGTAATAATTACTGATAAGTGCTGCCTACTCTGGCAGAATGCTAAATATACATCTTATAAAACTCATTGAGGGACCTTGAGTCTTTTCTAAAACTATAATTATCCATTTATTTCCCCATCTTCTTTTAAAATTTTCTTTTCAAATGTATCGTGTTTTTAGATGAACTTCACCCTTAGTGACACTCACTCTTGTTAGACCTATTATGAACTCTGTATTGATTTCAAAATGATTTATAAGACAGTAAAATAATTTACTGTTGATAATATTCTAAGTAATTCACTACATTAATTTTGATTCGTTATATAATAAAGACCAATATTGCCATGAGCATTTAAAATTACAACACATTTTTAACAAATATTGGTTTCTTTAGAAAACATTTTGAAAACTGCATTTACAGAGATAAATGTACAGGGTCATTTTGTAAATGTGAGCAATAACCTTTGATTTCATCTTAATGTTATTAACTTAGAATCCAACCCAAAGACAAGGGCAAATCATAAATTTCACTGGGGCTCAAAAGTGGGAAAGTATAAACGGAAGGAAGGTCAGAAACCATAGAGGGCCATTAGAATAATCTTGAGGGTAATAGTTCTTAGATTTTTTCCTAAGACTTAAAGTCATCTTGATCTAAGCAGTTGAGGAATAATGACATCCATTGTCAGCAATCATTGCTAGAGAGCTGCATCTGACTGGAGCAGACTTCTGGAAATGTGCTCAGGAAAAGGATGTGGATATATGACAGCTGGAAAGTACAGGCAGCACTTTGAAACTGTAAGATCCAAGGAATATGGCACAGAGGATTAGTAAAAGAGAGTGAAGTGTAAATACCTGAAATGAAACCTTGGTGTGACTAGAGGATTAGTATTTATAGCTCAATAATTATTTTTCTCTCTTTCATTTTCTATCTCCTTTTTGGAGGGTTAGGTTAATTCTCAAAGACCAAATCTAGAGCTGTATAGGACATAGACAATTAACAGGGGAAAAACTGAAAGAATATATCCATGTAGAATGTGTTTAAGTGTGTTTAGTTTTCAGAGATACCCAGTGAAACATTTCTCATGATCCATTGCTATAGCTAAATATACAACCCATTTCACTTTCTTTCTCTTTTGTATCTACTTGATGCTGTGAGTCAAAGATAAAAAATGCAATCAGCCGTAAGTATTTGTTCATCAAAATACCCACCAGTGTAAATATTTTGGTGTTTTATACTAGGCAGTGTGATACCACTTGATTTGCTTTCTGCATTTTGTGTTTGAACATCATTTAGAATGCTCAACAACACTTTCAGGGCGCTTTTTAATTTTTTGTTTCTTACTATTGTAGTTGTTTTTACTATTAAGAACTATTGGAGGAGGGACTTGGGTTATTGCTTTGATTGTTTTCCAGTATGCAAATACATATCCTTTTACAAAAAGCTTATCGTTATCAAATAACACAAGGGCCAGTTATTTTTTTGGAATGTTTATAGGTTGTGATGATTAAACGGAGAAACAAAAGTTTTCAAAAACGACCTAGCAAAAACTATGACACTGAGTAGTCACGCAATGTGTTATTTATTGTTAGTTTTATTAATATTGATATAATTTGATTAAAATATCCGTGTATTTTCAATTATTTTGAAGCAGTCTGCACTCAAAAATTTATTTATTTGCAAGTCTGTTTCTTGCATTTCTAGCAATGGTGAATCTACTTCCAGCTATAGTTTACAATTCTACATGCCCTGGTTTCTCATACTCAAGTAAAATCAATTAAAGTATTATTGACCATAAGTTATATCTTGTGTTAAATAAATTAGTATATAAATCAGAGCTTTTCCTCTCAAGTACTAAAAAATAGATCTAAATGCCAAAAAAAAATCAGTGCTTGAAATGTACAGAAAGTGAAACAGCTAAATTTGATAAGCAAGATCTCACTCCAGGTTCTTGGACCTCTCAGTTATTTTACTTCCAGTATTCTTAAAAATCTATCCATAAATATGTGCATGCGTGTTTTTTCTAGGCTGATGACTAAACCATACATCAGTGTTATACAAGATTCTTCCTATTTACATAACCTTTAAATGGTGGTGGTTGGTATTTATTTTGTTCAATTTTCTTGTTTTTCCTTTTTCTGAATACACAGTGCTTTGCTTTGGTCAAATTAACATCTTAGCAGAATTATCACTTGGCTTATAAGTTTCAGTGTGGTGAGGATCAAAATCTGGAGTGTATATTAATAGATAAAGGACTGGAATGGACACAGCTAAGATTTTATACTCAGAGACTAAACATCACTGGCAGTATAATCTGAACAAAGATATCAATTACCCGTGGCTGGACAATATGATGTTCTGCTTTTCTTGTTAAGAAGAAGTGAGTGATTTTGATTGTATGTGGGGTACTGAGATGGCTTTAGATGAAGGCATCTTCAAAAAGTTGGAATGCCTCAGGCTTCACAGCTATGATGTGTACAACAGCAGATCCTCAGATACTCCAAAGATGTGCCTTGGTTGGCTCTGAGACAGATAACTAATACCTCACAATGGACTCAGAGGTCAGTCTGGCAGCTGAGGATAATCATGGAGTATCTGATTTCTTATATTGTTTTACTTTTGTTTTAAAACAACGACTACTGTAGTAAAACCACTTAGAGAAGCTTTGCTGTTGGTATTTATTAAACAACCTCTATTTAAAATCTAAGCTAGGGCCAGAAGCAGTAATTCATGACACTTTCAACCTCCAACCGCATGGGATTCCAGAATGGTGCTGCATCCCCAAGAAAAAACAACAGAAAATTTTTTACCAAATTTGTTTCATATTTTAATGCTTGGGCTTCAAAAATTTTTTCCCCAAAATTAAAATTAGAAAAAAATAGCTTCCGCGCATATCATGAGAGACAAACCAATACCAGCTATTTGTTTTAATAAATGAGTATGGATTCCAAAAAGCATCATTATAGAAATACACTGATGCAGAATGTACAGGGGAAAAAATTGCATGTAAAAATGGAAATTAGATAATAAAAAATCATGGACACCAATAAGATACTTCGCAATACATATTTACTTCACTGGTAATTACCAACACCAAGCTCCCCCAAATAAAGACTATTTGACATAACCACTTCCACAGCCAAAAATGATTTTAAGTACAGAAACTCCAGTAGTCAGTACTTTTAAATACCTTCAAACTGATAGAAATTGATGTAAACATTTTTATTACATATTTTTTTCACGATGTTAAAGCAGTTTAAACTTAGACAATAATGTTGATACTATATACAATAGAACTGATATAAATATACGACAGGTATGCTATGGGTCTTTTTCCCCTTATTTAGCAATTTCAGAAGAGGACAATTTA
>JAQZBX010061688.1:0-17053 GCA_029593785.1 Cabassous unicinctus
CATAGAGATGATGATGGACAACAACCATCCCAAAGAACAAAGAGAGTCTGCAACTGCTAGCAAGACAGTCCCACCCATCTGCCTCATGGGTATCACCATCCCAGAATCCTCAGGATTGGAGAATGAATGATGGACTAGAGTAGACTTACTGTTATTCTACTATAGACTTACTGTGATTCTAGCAATGGAAGAACTTTTGTCATTGATGTGGAGGCAGTGGCCATCAGAGGTTCTGAGGGGAGGGAGAGGGAAAATAGGTGTAATATGGGGGCATTTTTGGGACATGGGAATTGTCCTGAATGACAACGCAAAGACAGATACAGGCCATTGTATATCTTGTCATAATTTACAAAATTGTGTGAGAGTGTAAACTACAATGTAAACTATAATCCATGCTTAGTGGCAATACTCCAAAATGTGTTCATCAATTGTAACAAACATGACACACTAATAAAGGATATTGTTAACACGGGAAAGTGTGGCAGGGGTAGGGAGCGGGGCATATGGGAATCACATATATATTTTTTATGTAACATTTAAGTAATCTAAGTGTCAAAAAAATTAAAATGTATATATTTTTTTTAAAAAAAAGAGGATTCTGAAAGCAGCATGAGAAAAGCAAAGCATTGCATACAAGGGAAATTCAATAAGGTTAAGCGCCAACCTCTTACCAGAAACCATGGCAGCAAGAAGAAAGTGGTATGACATATTTAAGTTACTGAAAGAGAAAAACTGCCAGCTAAGAATTCTGTATCTGGCAAAACTGTCCTTCAAAAATGTGGGTGAGTTCAAAGTCTTCACAGAAAAACAAAAACTGATAGAATATGCTACCAAAAGACCAGAATTACAAGAGATACTAAAAGGAGTGCTGCAGCCTGAAAGGGAAAAAATATATATACATATGGTTATAGCATATCATTGTGTTTGTAACAAGCAGAGCTATTATATGGGTATGACAGTGGTTGAAAGGGAAAGTCTAAGGAAAGCTAAAAACTGTAACATGGGACTGTATAAGATAGCAAAACCTCGTGTAAGACACAATTATGGGTTAAATTGCATATATAAGACTGTTTTTACAAAATATAAATACAAATATACTAGAGAAGAAAAAAGAATAGTAGCTACGCATGGCAGGCAAGGCATAGAGAGATTGAGAGGTGATGAATTTTGTTTCTTTGTTTTTTATTATTATTGGAATAATGAAAGCGCTCTGGGAATGATTGGGGAGATGAATGAACAAATATGTGATTACACCAAATTGTACTCTTTGGAAGGATTTATGCTTTATTAATATGTCTCAATAAAATTGATTTGTTTAAAAAAAAAAACCCAGAAAACTGCAAGTGTTGGAGAGGATATGGAGAGATAGGAATGCTTATTCACTGCTGGTGGGAATGTGGAATGGTACAGCCACTGTGGAAATCTGTTCAGCAGTTCCTAAGGAAGTTAGATATGAATTTACCATGTTACCTGGCATACTGCTACTAGGTATGAACTGAGAGTAATGACATGAACAGACATCTGCACACTGATGTTCATAGCAGCATTATTCACGATTGTCGAAAGATGGAAACAACCCATGTGTCCATCAACGGATGAATGGATAAACAAATTGTGGTGTATACACATGATGGAATATTATCCAGCTATCAGAAGAAATGAAGTCATGAAGCATATGACAACATGGATGAACCTAGAGGACAGACATTATGTTGAGCAAAGCAAGCTAGGCACAAAAGGACAATTATTGTATGATTTCCCTATTATGAACTAAATATAATGAGCAAAGTCATGGAGTTAATAGCTAGAATATAAGTCACCAGAGAATAGAATGTGGTTACAAAAGCTAGTTTTAATCTGTGCAGAATTGGTAAAAAGTTGTTTGTGAATGTTTGGAAATGAAAAGAAATGGTGAAATCACATCATAGGATTTGTAATTAGTAGAGCTAACATATGGGTATGATAGTGGTTTGTTTTTTGTTTTTTGGAGTAATGGAAATACTCTAATATTGATTGATGGAAGCACAACTCTGTGATTATATCAAATGCCATCGATTGTATATTTTAGATAAAGTGTATGGTTTATGAACAATAAAATAACAGAATGGTTTTGGGGGGGAAATACAGCAAATGTAAGATATAGACTATAGTTAGTAGTAATACTTTGACGATGCTCTTTAATAATTTGTTACAAATGTTTCAAAAGAATGCAAGATATTGGTGGTGGGATGAAGTATGGGAGCCCTGTATGATGTTATGCATGCTTGTTCTGTAAGTTCACAACTTTTTACTATGCACTTATTGTTTATGTATGTTAATGTATGAATGATATACTTTAATAAATTTTTAAATGGAAAAAAAGAAAAAATGTATTGGGTAATTTTCCCTCCTCTTCAATTTTTTGGAAGAGTTTAAACAGGATTTGTGTTAATTTTCTTGAAATGCTTGGAAGAATTCACATGTGAAGCCATCTGGTCCCGGATTTTTCTTCATGGGGAGACTTTTGATGACTGATTCAATCTCTTTAAATGTGATTGGTTTGTTAAGTTCTTGTATTTCTTGTAGCATCAATGTAGGTTGTTTGCGTATTTCTAGGAATTTATTCATTTCATCTAGGTTGTCTAATTTGTTGGCATACAGTTTCTCAAACATCCTTTTATGATCTTTTTTTATTTCTGTGGGGTCAGTCATAATTTCCCCTCTTTGATTTTTTATTTTATTTATTTGCATCTTCTCTATTTTTTTCTTTGTTAGTCTAGTTAGGGGTTTGTCAATTTTATTGATCTTCTCCAAGAAAGAGCTTTTGATTTTGTTGATTTTCTCCATTTTTTTTGGTTGTTGTTAATTTCATTTATTTCTGCTCTATCTTTATTATTTCTTCACACTACTTGCTTTGAGAGTGGCTTGCTGTTCTTTTTCTAGTTTCTCCAAGTGTTCAGTTGGATCTTTGATTTTAGCTCTTTCTTCTTTTTTAATATAGGCATTTAGGGCATAAATTTCTCTCTCAGGACTGCCTTTGCTGTATCCCATAAGTTTTGGTAAGTTGTTTTCTCATTTTCATTCATCTCAGTATATTTCCTAATTTCACTGACAATTTCTTCTTTGTCCCACTGATTATTTAGAAGTGCTGCTCACAGAACTTTCTTGTTATCTTTGATGTTTGACATTCTGAATAGTGTGTGTCTTGGAGTAGGTCTATTCGGATTTATTCTGATTGGGGTATGCTGCACTCTTTGGACATGTAAGTTCATTTATTTCATGAGAGTTGGAAATTTTTCAGCTATTATTTCCTCAGATATTCTTTCTGACACTTTCCCCTTCTCTTTTCCTTCTGGAACTCCCATGATATGTATGTTGTTACATTTCATATTATCATTCAACTCCATGATTCCTTGTTCATTTTTTCCCATATTTTTCTCTCTGTTCTTTTCTCTCTTCAATTTCAGATAGTCTGTCTTGGGCGTCACTTATTCTTTCTTCTGCCTTTTTGAGTCTGTGTTGTATGCCTCTAACGTGTTTTTTAATCTCACCTATCATGTCTTTCATTCCCATGAGCTCTATTACTTTTCTATTCAGGTTTTCAAATTCTTCTCTGTGCTCAATGTCTTCTTAATGTCCTTTATCTCTTTAGCCATATTGTCTTTCAACTCATTAATTTGATTTTGTAAATTTATGTGCATCTCATTGATTAGTTGTCTCAAATCCTATGTCTCTTCTGGGGCTTTGATATATTCCTTTTCCTGGGTCATGCCTTCCATTTTCTTAGAATGGTTCATAATTTTTTGCTATTGTTGAGACATCTGATTAGGATGACAAGTTTACTCAGATGCTCAATTTCTTTCTCTTTCATAGATATTTAGTGGTGGAAGGCTGTGTGTTACTGCAGTTGATTCTTCGTTCAACCTGGGTCTTTAGGATTGTCTGTGTTAGTTGCTCAAAACTGGGTTATGGACCCAGTAATGGATTGCAGACCTACTTCCCAGGGCCTTGGGAAGGGAGGCTATAAAGGCCTGAAAAAGCCTTTCTTATTTAATTTTTAATTTCCTCATGTGCATTTCCTTGGGTTGCCAGCAGATTGCGCTCTTTGGCAGCCCTCTCAGATCAATGCCTGGCTGCAGTGTGTTTGCTGCAACACAGACTGGATCAATGTGATAGAGGATCCTGCCTGGAGGCTGAGTCTAGTAATTCAAACTTGAGACAGTTCTCCAACATTTGCTGGCAGCGCCCCCTTTCCCCAGTAGGAAATGATGCCACTCTCCTCTGAGTCCTAAACAACCAGTCCTGGTTAGTAGAGACGGAGAGTAAGAGGGTCAGATATTTTTAGTCCTGGATCTCTTTAGTCCAGAGCCAGCTCCCAAGGCAAACAATGGCACGGCCCCATCTGGCCTAGAAGGGTTGGTGGGTGACAGCAGACCAAATTTGTGGGTCAAAAGCTGAGTCAGCCTTAGGCTGTGTCCCTCTCTCTCCCCTTTCCTGGGAAGGTGGATACCTGAGGTCACTTTTGTCTGTAGCCGCTAGGCCCAGAGGCCTGAGAATTCAAAAGAGTCTATAGTGTGTGGGAGGGCGCTGGCAGACTGCCGTTTTTAACTCACAATTTTGCTGTTGCAAAATTTTTCTTTGTCCCTTCCTCTTCTGGGAGGTATCCAACCTTCCCCTGGCATATAAACTCTAGAAGAATTTTTTCCAAGCCGTCTTTGCCTGTCCTTTAGCTATTTTTCTGGGAGAGAAGAGAGTCCTGTGTCTTTCTAGTCCACCCATCTTCCCGGAGACCCCATATGTCTTTTTTTTTTTTCTTTTTTTTTTGAGGGCCTGGGGCCTGGGAAACTGGCGCTCAACCATTGAGCCACACTGGCTCCCCTGAGTTGATTTTTTTTTGTTTGTTTTGCTTGTTGTTTGGGTTTTTGATTTTAGGAGGCACTGGGACTGAACCCAGGACCTCCCATGTGGGAAGCAGATGCTCAACTGCTTGAGCCACATCTGCTCCCCCTCATATGTCTTTTTGATCAAAGACAGTGGGAGTAAGTAGGTAGAATTAGGTTTTATTTGCAAATACTGCATTTAGAATAAAATTATCATTGCAGTGTAAATGAGTCTTAAGGAAAATTCATATCTGATGAAAACAGAAATGTTATAGATCAGATTTATAAGAGCTCTATTGCAAGATTTATCAAAAAGATACTTTAAAACAATGAAAATTTTTAAAATATATATCCAAAAGAAGTTTAAAAAAAATTAAACATCTGAAAGAAAAAAGCCATTCTTGAAAATTAGAAGGGAAGCAAGTTATTTTAGAAATTAGCTAAAATATATTGGTAAGAAATTCTATCCCATACTTACCTCTATGTTGGCACTGTATTGTACTTGTTTTCTTCTTTTCCTCTGCCACTAGTCTTTATTCTCAGAGAGAGAGAGAGAGAGACAGAGAGATGCAGAGATAAACTGAGGAAAAGAGCAAGCTCTGTCCTTTCACTCTGTCTTTGGGGATATGTACATAGTATGTTCTTAGGAAAACAAAAACAAAAACAAACAAAAAACACTCAAAAACTGTTTCTTCCATGACAGGATGGGAAGTTTGAACAGATGACCTGGAAGGTCCCTTTCAACCATGAGATTCTATGAAAAGGAAAGCTGTGATAATTGCTTATAGTTTAAAAGAAAAAAGTGGGCTAAGTCCTTTGTGGCTCCAAGGGCCAATTTTTCAAAACAACAGAAAGGCAACATATTCTCAGCCCCAATTTCACTGGTGAGAAATTTCTAACAATTATAGTTATCCAGCAGAGGTAAAGACTGTCTCAGGAGGAAGATATCTTTGAATTAATTTGAATTTAAAAACTGGAAGGACCTCAGATATCTTTAATTTGTCTTCCCAATCTTTTTCAGGTGATGGCCCATATAGAAAATGTTATTTTTTCAGCACAATGGGGAAAACTAGGAGGGGATTTGGTGACTACATAGGGCTCGATGAAAAAGTACACAGACTATCTTTATATTATATAAAACTGAGAAAAAATACAAATTATTAAGGAAGTTATTAAATAATTTGTCTGAAACGACCCAGTTTTTTTCAATGGAAATAAATGCACATCAATCAATACCTCAAGGCACACTTGTCATGCATTCTCAGGGCTTTGGTTAGGAAAACTCTATAGTCTGTGTTATTCAAGGCTCTCCAGAGAAGCAGAACCAACAAGATATATTGTATAGCTACAGATACAAAGCTATATATACATATAGTAAGGGATTTATTAAAAGGAATTGGCTCATGTGTTTATGGGTTCTGGCAAGCCCAAATTCTTATGGCAGGTTGGAGGCTAGAAATTCCCAGAAAGATTCAGTCTGAATCTGTAGGGGAAGCCAAAGAGGAAGGGAGGTTGCAGTATCACGGCAGAATTCCTGCACATTCTTGAAACCCTCAGTTCTGGCTTTTTATTTTTATTAAGGTATGGGACTGGGGATTGAACACGAGACCTTGGAAGTGGGAAGCTGATGCTCAACCACTGAGCCACATTGGCTCTCCTGACTTAGGTTTTTTCCTTTGTTTATTTGCTGTTTTTGTTTTTAGGAGGCACCAGGAACAGAACCCTGAACCTCCCATGTGGGAAGCAGGCACTTAACTGAGCCACATCTATTCCCAGTTCTGGCTTTTAAGACTTCCAACTGATTGGATGAGCCCTACCCACATTTCTGAGGATAATCTTTTAAAGTCAACTAATGGTAGATGCTACTCTCATCTACAAGAAACTTCCACAGTAACAACTAGGCCTTTACTTGACCAGATAATTGGACACCATAATCAAGCCAAGGTGATATAAAATTAACCACATGGTCCAACACTCTCATTTGCAGGAGGTGGATGACCTATGCTTGGGTCAAGATTTTAATGTCAGTGCAGGAACTAGCACTCCAGTCTTCAGACAACTAATAAAGTCTCCCCTCCCCAAAAAAGCAAGTGTGAATGTCAGACTTGAAGACTGTGTTAGGAATATTTGTAGTGGGTGGGACGATTGTCTAAATCACTACTGCTTTAACTGTGGCCCCAAGACCACCTGCATTAGAACTTGTTAAAAACGAAGATTTTGGGGCCCCAAACAGACATATTGAATCAGGTCCGAACTCTGCACATTCAGGTTTGAGAACTCCGGCTTTACGCGCTCTCTGCTGTTATCTTTGAACTCTGAGCTCCAGCCCTCGCTTGATGTGAGCGGCTCCGGTGGGCGCGCCGCCGCCGCCGCCGCCACGTTAACCTCTGAGCAGCGCTGACTGCTCAGTCATCCCGTATCCTCAGTGTAAAAACAGTTACGAACAAGACATTTGGGCCGTCACGGCACGATGCCAGCCAGAGCCCAGTAGGGGTGGGGCCACCGCCGTCCCTCCAGTAGCCACCTGGCCACGCTGAAGAATTGACTGTGGCGGCCCATGGGCGACGAGGGCTCTGCAGCGCATCCTCGACACAAAGGCCCTTCGGGAGAGACCGAGGGTGCGGCTCACTTTCAGCTCCCGAAGCCACTCCTCCTCTTCGGCAGTCCCACCCACCGGGGACTCACGACGGCGCCTGCGCCAAGTCCCAGTCGCTGCTCGGCCACACCCCGTCAACCGACCGGATGTTAACGGCTTCCCATAGTTCCTTGCGAGTGCCGGGCTTGATAACATAGTTGCGAGTGTCGCACGAGGTTCGTGTTTCGTTGTTGGGGTGTTTTTTTTATTTTTGAGCCAGTAACTCCACGAGATTGGAGCCTTGGTAACTCCACGAGATTGGAGCCTTGCCGCTGCGTTATCCGCAGGTGCGATGGCGCTTCTCAGAGGCCTGTGGGGCTTGCTGAGTTCCCTGGGAAAGTCGGGAGCTGAGCTGTACTCCGGCTGTGGAAATCGACTGCGCTTTTCCCTCAGGTAGGATCTTTTGCTGGCGTCTCAGCAGGCGGCAAGGCCCAGGTCGTTCCGGGGCTAGAATGTGGACGCTTTCCTCCACTTCTTGCACCTCCTAGGAGGTCAGGGTGAGGGTGGCCCTTTGATCCAGACCTCGACCTTGCCAAGTGATGATGGCTTTGGCGCAAGGCCTTACTCGAGTAGTACTCGGTGCCTTGCTCTCTGCCGCCTCCCATCCTTCTCTTCCCGGCCCTATCCACGGTATAGCCAGCCAGCACCCTTCGGCGTCCTCTGTGAAGTCGGGCCAAGTCTCGCGCCAGACTTTTACCGTTGAGTAGGCGGGTCCCAGAACTGGAGTATAGATGCTTTCCTCCAATCTCTGCCCTTCCTTTGAGGTAAGGGCTTTGAGATTTCAGTTTTGCAAGGCTCTTCCCTTGGTTAGGACAGGAATTGAAATAAGTCACCAGTTTTCTTGTTGAAGATGTTAAAAATATTGCACCTTAATGACATCTTGTTTGGAATTTTGTTCATATATATGTGAATATTGGCAGTTAAATACCTGACATTTGGTTTTCTTTTTTAAAATATATAGTTTTGCTTGTACACCGAGATGGTATTCATCCACCTTGGGTAGTTGTCCAAAGAAGCCTTTGACTTCATACCTTCGCTTTATTAAAGAACAGCTACCCATAATTAAAGCTCAGAACCCAGGTAAGTAGTTTGGGGGCTTGTTACTCTTCTCTAATGTACAAATAAAAAAGGCACAAAGCAGTTAAACCGCAAAGCCGATTTACACTGTCATGGAGTCCATTGATTGCAGAAATATAAATATCTCATTTGATAGATCTTGTTTGATTGTAAAATGGGAAGCATAATATATTTTATATCAAACAGAAATGCTTTAACTATATGTAAACTTGATATAAACATTTAAATTCAAAGTTATATTGAGTATAATTATGTACATTTTTATTTATATAAATATATAAATGAAAACTAACAAAAGGTATTTTTAAAATAGCAGCATGTAGAATGGAAAGCACCTAGGGAAGAGGATGAAAAATCTGAGTTTTGGGCCTAGTTGCCACTGGTCTGTAGGACCATTGACTAATCATTTCATCTCTGATTCCCTTCTTCCTCCACAGGGAATTGTTAATGAAGTTGCAGTAAAATAACTTATATGAAAATGTTCTATAAACTGTAAAGTTCTGTGCAAATTACTGTTAATTTCAAGAGTGTTGTGTGTGTGTGTGTGTGTGTGTGTTTTAACCAAAATATGGAATCTTGTTTCAGTTTCTGAAAAAGATTTCCAATTAGGATGTTTGTTGAATTCCTAGAAAGACTGTTGAGCCCAGATTTTGGGTTATAATGTAAAGGTAATAACTAATTACAGCTAACCTTTGTTTATGAATTCTAAAGTCCTTTCACAAGCAGTACATCACAGAGCACTTGTGAAAATCAAATGAGCCATAATAAAAATACTGGATATTATAAGGGATTAGTTTAAAGAAATAGGGAATAATGGGTTGATATTAGAATAACTTAGTATGTTTCTAAATGGTATTTCTGTAATTGAAATACAGGGTGGTGTGTATGGATTCAAGACTACATTTTATTGTTCAGTCAGATTTTATGAACTTAAAAATTCCAGAAAGACTTGAAAGAAATGCTTTGATTGAAATATAATACAAAAAATGAAGCAGTTGGATTACCCAACTACTTAAGGTAGGAATCAATTCAAAGGACTATTTTAGGTATATGATATATTCCTTCTTAATTATTAGATAACGGACTTAAAAATATTGATAATAATCATGTTTAAATTATTTGGGTAAAGAAAAGTTAAATCATTGCTTTAATTGTGTGTTGTGTAGAAGTGTCTATGATATAACTTGCTTCAAGAGCTAGTGGATTATATGTTCTTGGAAGTTTTTTGAAATTAATACTGAGACAGACAAAATTGTGACATTTTTTCATTTTATTCTAATCCATAGATGTAAAAAATACAGAACTAATTAAAAAAATTGCCCAGCTATGGAGGGAACTTCCTGATTCACAGAAAAAAGTAAGCACACAGGTTTTCAACATCGATGACCAACTTTTTTGCAGTTAGGGACAATTGTCATGTCCTTTAAAGATTTATTTATTTTATTTTTATTTATCCCCCCCCTTGCTGCTTGTGCTGCTGTGTCCATTCGCTGCGTGTCTTCTGTGTGTCTGCTTATCTCCCCCCCGCTGTGAGGTCTCACTGCACCAGCCCACGGCGCCGCGCGAGCCGGGCTGCCCTCACAAGGAGGCGCCGGGAAGCGAACCCAGGGCCTCTCATATGGTAAATGGGTGCTCTATCCATTGCGCCACACCCGCTTCCTGCCGTGAGGTTGCTGCCTCAGCCCACCGCACCGCTCAGGAGCCGGCGTGCCCTCACAAGGAGGCCTCGGGACACGAACCCGGGCCTCCCATATGGTAAACGGGGGCTCTGTCCACTGAGCCACACCCGCTTCCCTGTCATGTCCTTTAAAGGACAAAGCAACAGACTTTTTTTGTTGTTGAACATCCATTATTATCATTATTATTATTATTATTTTTGAGGTACTGGGGCACTCAACCACTCAGCCACACAGCCCTGAGTTGGTACCTTCCTTTGTTTGCTTGTTGTTCATTTTGTTTTTTGGAGGTACCGGGAACTGAACCTGGAATCATGTGGGAAGCAGGCGCTCAACTGCTTGAGCCACATCTACTCCCCATCGATTATCTTTTGATCTGTATAAATGATGAGAATATGGATGTATGGGGATGGAGGTAAAGGGTTAGCAGCATTTTGAAATTGGAGGCTAATTAGTAGACCTTGCTTACCATATATATGAAAAATACCTGTTTTTAATCCATATACTTGTGATCCCAGGGCATATTTTCCATCTGGAGGTTTAGTTTGTCTTTATCTGAGGTCCTGCCATTGTCTTCCCCTAGCAAGTTTACAAAGTTAAATTTCCCAGCAATAGTTTGACTTTAAAATGTTTTTTTTTATTTTTTATTTCTAGATATATGAAGATGCTTATAGGGCAGACTGGCAGGTATACAAAGAAGAGATAAACAGAATTCAAGAACAGCTAACTCCAAGTCACATCATATCTTTAGAAAAAGAAATGCAAAAACGTTTACCAAATGAAGTATTAATTAAAAGGAAAGTAAGTGTTATTGAAATTTTCTTTTTCTTTAGTAAAGAACTGAAATTTACCTAGTATATGTTGTGTTCCTTTATTTTGATGATATATGTGGATATGTGGCAGAATGTCATCAGTACTCCATTTAGATAAAAATGGGATAGCTTTTATTCTGCCATTAGGACCACATGTCATTTTGTCTGTCTTGGATACTCTGTTGCTATTTTTGGCAAATTTAGATATAGAGTTAGTAGTAGGATTAACATGAAAGCAAAAGCAGAATTACAAAATAGTCAAACCAGGAATAGCAAGAATCTTTGCTTCTGTGCCTTATTTAGAATAACCTACTGATTTGAATTGTATAGCCATGGTGAGTTTGATTCTGAGTATTGCTGAATAGACTGAATTCATTCATTAACAACATCAGGAAAAACTGCCTATTGTATCTAATCAAATAAAAGGTGCCTTTAGAGTGGAACTCTATTCCTTAAAGAAATAACCATTAAAAACACCACCTGGTTCAAAATGTTTAGTTCCTAACAAAGTATTAATGCACTGTTTGCATATTAGACTATATTTTCCTATTAACGGTATTAGATGTGAGGTAGTCAGTTTGCTAATCCAGTTCATATACTATAGAAAAAGATTGTCAGTGTTAATAGTCTTTTCTCTGAAAAAGTGGATTCCAGCCTTTAAAGTGAGGTGCCAAGACATCTCTCCCTCACCCTATTGTCTCAAGCTGTTCTAGCACTAGCATTGAGGACCAACCCAGTTTCAAGTCAATGATGTGATCTTCGGCTGTGGTTCCAAATAGTAAAAGGGAGCCAGAAGATATACTAAAAGTGTGAAATAGGGTCTCTGTATAAGGATAGTATTTTGAGCGGTGAATATTAAGGTTTATTCTCTTTTTTTTTTCTTTTAAACTGTTCCCAGTTAGGGCCAAGAGTGGATAGAACCAGAAATGAGGATTGGGCAGATTTGAGGGTTTCCCTTTCCATTGTCACTCTCTATTTGAAATTGTTCATTCCACTAAAGATTCCCCTTGCCAGCTTATTCAGATGTCAGGTGAGAAGTGTGGGAAACAGGAAGTTACAAGTCTGAAGAACTGGGGGGAGAGTTCCTTGCAGTAGGTCTAGAACCATAGGGGAAACAGTTAAAATTTTAAAGTGCCTGGAGTATATAGTAGTTTTATTATTAATTGACTGAGATTCAGGAAGAAGGAAGTGATTTCTAGGTAAAAATTAGAGTAGCCCTCCATATGAATAAGAATTGTACTTGTCATTGACCATAACCAAATTGCCATTAAAAGACACAGAATTTTGTAAATTCACTATCCAAATTGAGAAACTAAATAGGTTAGTATAATAACACTATCCCTTACTGTGTATGTACTCAGGAACTAAATATATTTAGATCGCAAGGAATACTTGTATTCTCTTCCATATTTTCTTTTTCCCTTCTGGTACCTAGTAAAATAAATTGAATTTACACGTTTTGAGGTTTAAAGGTTGAAGGATGTGTAGGGAAGGGAATGAGATAAAAAAATTAACAGATTGCCAGTGTTAATGAGTGTATGTCAGAGCGTTACTTTGTGATTTGGCCAAGGGGTTGGTTGTATCCTGCAAGGGTGGAACTGGAATTGTTTTATCTTTTTAATTTTAACTTTTTATTTTGAAATAATTTCAAACTTAGAGGACAGTTAAGAAATAATACAAAACCCATACAAAGAACTCCATCATATCCCACACCCAGATACCAATATTCACAAATTTTATTATTTTGCCTCCTTTTCCAGATCTTTCTTTCATTCTATTATGTAGCTCGTTATTTTCTAAACATTTGAGAGTAGGTTGTACACAACATGCCCCATGTACATTCCTAGGAACCAAGGATATTCACTTAAGTAATTACTTTATGTATGTTATCCAGTTCAAGAAATTTAACAATGATATAAAGTTTATAGTCTGTATTTCAATTTTTTCTTATTTCACAATAATGTCCTTTTGGGCCTTTTCTCCACCATTATTAGATCCAGTCCAAAATCATGTGTTGCATTTCTCACTGTCTCTTTCTCTCTTTCCCTCTGTCTCGCATTTGTCATTGTCTCTTTCTCTTTTTTTTTTTTTTACCGTACAGTCCACCTAGAGTATGTTCAGTGGCTTTTGATATAATCACAGAATTGTGCATTTATCACCACAGTCAACATTAGAGCATTTTCATTACGTGAAAAAGAAAAATCCTCTACCCCTTAGACATCCCCTCTAAATCCCTCTATCCTTCCCCTGCCATACATAGCAGCTAATCCAATTCTGTCTCTATAATTATTTATATTTACATTTTATATAAATAGAGTCAAACAATATGTAATTCTTTGTGTCTGGTTTCACTTAGCATATTTTTTTTTTTTACAGTTGATGAAAATATTAATATATTACTATTCACTACAGTCCATAGTTTGCTTTAGGTGTATTTTTGACAAATACTACCCTACTATTAACATTTTGTAATATTAACATACATTTGTTCTTTTTTATTTTTTTTTAAATAAAAACATACATTTCTCAATTATATGTACTGGATACATGTAAGTTATTTTTTTCCTTGAATCATAAAATATGTTATACAATATATTTGGTTCATAGTAATGCAAGCATACAGTATTTGTCCTTTTGTGTCTGGCTTGCTTCCTTCAGCATAATGTCCTTCAGGTTCATCAGTGTTGTCATATGCTTTATGACTTCTTACAGATGCATAATATTCCATCATGTGGCTACACCACAGTTTGGTTATCCTTTCATTGGTTGATAGGCACCTGAGTTGTTTCCAAATTTTGGCAATCGTGAAAAATGGTGTGCAGATGCCTCTTCATGTCACTGCTCTCTGTTCTTCTGGATATATACCCCATACTGGTATTGTAGGGTCACATGGCAAGTCTATATTCAACTTCTTTAGGAACTGTCAAACAGTCCTCTGCAGTGGCGTTACCATACTGTATTCCCACCGACAGTGAATAAGTGTTCCTATCTCTCTACATCCTCTCCAAAACTTGTAGTTCTGTCTTTTTAATAGTGACCATTCTGACAGGTGTGAAATGGTATCTCATTGTAGTTTTGATTGGCATTTCCCAAATCATTAGTGATGTTGAGCATTTTTCATGTGTTTTTTTGCCATTTGCATTTCTTCTTTGGACAAATGTATAGTCAGGTCTTTTGCCCATTTTTTAATTGGGTCGCTTATCTTTTTATTGTTGAGTTGTAACATCTCTATATATCCTGGATAATAAACCCTTATTGGACATGTGATTTCCAATTGTTTTCTCCCTTGAGTCAGTTGCGTTTTCACTGTTTTGACAAAGTCCTGTGAGGTTCAAAAGTGTTTAATTTTGAGGAGGTCCCATTTATCTATTTTTTCTTTTGTTGCAAGTGCTTTTTTGGTTGTAAGGTCCAAGAAACAACCACCTACTACAAGGTCTTGAAGATGTTTTCCTACATTTTCTTCTAGTAGTTCTATGGTCCTAGCTTTTATATTTAGGTTTTTGATCCATTTTGAGTTGATTCTTATATAGGGAGTGAGACAGGGGTCCTCTTTCATTCTTCTGGTTATAGATATCCAGTTCTCCCAGCACCATTTGTTGAAGGGACTGTTTTGTCCTGTTAACATGGACTTGGTAGGTTTGTCAAAAACCAGTTGGCCATAGAGATGAGGGTTTATTTCCAGACTCTCATTTCTGTTCCACTGATGGATGTGTCTATCTTTATGCCAGTACCATGCTACTTTGACCACTGTAGCTTTGTAATATGTTTCAATGTCAGGCAGGGAAATTCCTCCCACGTTGCTCTTCTTTTTTAGAATGCTTTTGGCTATTCGGGTGCATTTTCCCTTCCAAATGAATTTGGTAATTGCCTTCTATTTCTGTAAAGTAGACTGTTGGAAATTTGTTTTTATTGCATTGAATCTATAAATCAGTTTGGGTAAGATTGGCATCTTACCAACATTTATTCTTCCAAACCATGAACACAGAATGTCTTTCCATTTGTTAAGGTCTTTTTTGATTTCTTTTAAAATTGTTTTGTGGTTTTCTGCATATCGGTCCTATACTTTTTTGGTTAAATTAATTCCTAGGTATTTGAGTCTTTTTGTTGCTAATGTAAATGGAATTTTCCCCGATTTCCTTCTCAGATTGTTCAATACTAGTGTATAAAAACATTACCGATTTTACGTGTTAATCTTGTATCCTGTCACTTTGCTGAACTCATTTATTAGCTCAGGTAGCTTTGTTGTGGATACTTGAGAATTTTCTAATTACAGGATCATGTCATCCACAAACAGAGTTTTACTTCCTCTTTTCCTGTTTGGATACCTTTAATTTTTTTTTTTCCCCCTAATTGTCCTAGCTAGAACTTCTAGTACAATATTGAATAACAATGGTGACAGTGGGCATCCTTGTCTTGTTCCAGATCTTAGAGGGAAACGTTTCAGCCTTTCCCCATTGAGTATGATATTGGCTGTGGGTTTTTCATATATGCCCTTTATCAGATTGAGGAATTTTCCTTCTATTCCTATCTTTTGAAGTGTTTTTATCAAAAAAGGATGCTGGGTTTTGTCAAATGCCTTTTCTGTGTCAATTGGATGATCATGTGGTGTTTTTTTTTTTAGCACCTTCAATTCAAGAGAGTTCTTTTTTGCAAACTCTCATTTCTGTTGTTTGTGAATATTTTATACTCACCTTCATATTTGAAGGACAATTTTGCTGGATAAAGAATTCTTGGGTGGCAGTTCAGTATCCTAATTGTATCATACTACTGTCTTCCTGACTCCATAGTTTCTGAAGCGAAATCTGCACTAAGTTTTACTGGACGTCCCTTGTATGTGATGCTTTGCTTCTCCCTTGCTGTTCTGAGAATTTTCTCTTTATCTTTGACATACGACATTGTGAGTAGTATGTATCTTGGAGTAGGTCTATTCAGATATATTCTGATTGGGGTATGATGCGCTTCTTAGACATGTAAGTTCATTTCTTTTGTGAAAGTTGGGAAATTTTCAGCTATTATTTCCTCAAGTACTGTTTCTTCCACTTTTCCCTTCTCTTCTCTTCCTGGAACTCCCTTGACACGTATGTTGTTGCATTTCGTGTTGTCATTCAGCTCTGTAAGCCCCTGCTCAATTTTTTCCATTCTTTTCTCTCTTCAATTTCAACTGTTCTGTCTTTGGTGTCACTTGTTCTTTCTTCTGCCATTTTGAGTCTGCTCTTGTATGTCTCTGATGTGTTGTTTTTTTTTTTTTTTTCTTTTTTTAATGTGTTTTTGATCTCACCTGTTGTGTCTTTCACTCCCATTAGCTCTGTTGTTTTCTGTTCAGGATTTCAAATTCTTCTTTGTACTTGCTCAATGTCTTCTTGATGTCATTTATCTCTTTAGCCATATTATTGTCTTTCAACTCATTAATTCTCTTTTGGAATTGGGAAATTTGGGACCATTATTTCCTCAAATATTCTTTCTGCCCCCTTTCCCTTCTCTTTTTCTGGGACATCCATGACATGTATGTTTGTGTGCTTCATGCTGGCATTCAATTCCTTGAGCCTCTGTTCAATTTTTTCCATTCTTTTGTTTTGGTCTTTTCAATTTCAGATTTCTTTTTTTTTTTTTCCTTCAGTTTCAGATTTCATGTCCTTTAGTCATTGATCCTTTCTTCAGCCAGTTCAAATCTGTTGTTGTGTGCCTCTAATGTATTTTTAATCTCATCTAGTTTGTCTTTCATTCGCACAAGTTCTGTTATTTTTCTGTTCAAGCTTTCAAATTCTTTATGCTCACCCCCAGTGTTGTCTTAATAAACTTTATATCTTTAGCTATATTTTCTTTAAATTCCTTGAGTTGATATAGATTTGTATGACCATCGATTAGTTGTTTCAAATCTTCTGTCTCATCTTACATTTTAATTTGTTCCTTTGAGTGGACTGTATCCTCCTATTTCTTAGTATGGTTTGTAATTTTTTGCTGGTGTCTGCGTATATGATTATGATGTTGGACTCT
>JAQZBX010061689.1:0-17054 GCA_029593785.1 Cabassous unicinctus
AAAGAACTTTGGATTTGCCGTTGGTGGGCATCGCCGGTCCTGGAGGCTAGACCCCCAAGTGGCAGGGCTGGGACAGGGGGCGGGCCCACGGCTGCTGAGAGGATCTCTGTGTTTAAAGCCTTTGAGAATAAGTTACTGCAGTTCCCAGGGTGCAGGGTGGGGGTTGGCAGAGGGGTTCCTGGTGGCGGCTCCCCCTAGAGTCCAGGCCATAGGTTCCCCTGCTGTCAGGGGAGGAGAGGGTTAGGAGGGGTGTGGGGAGAGTGAGCTGGGAGCACTTCTCCCCCTGCCACCCTCCAGTTTGGTTAGAGTTTTATGGGCTCCCTGCCCATCCCAGGCTCCAAACTTGGCAGCCAACTGGGTATTTGGAAAGTTTGTGAGCGGTACGGTGCTCTAGACAAGGAAGGGGAAGGGTTTATTTTCCTTCCCCCTTCTTTGTCTTTTTCCTTTCTTCTTTTTTCTTTTTTTGGTGTTTCATTTAGTGGAACAGCATGGGATAACATGTATATGCATTATGTAGGTGTTTACAGGAGCTGGGGAGGGATAGCTGGGAATTCAGTGGGGAAGAGATGGGAGGAAGATGGAACCAAGGATAGCTTATGTTTAGTGGGGTGGGCGGGACAGACATGTACAAACAATTGGGACAAGATGGGTGTGTGTGTGTCTGTGAAGATACAGGGAGGGGCAAAGGGGACATCTGCAAGAAGCTGAGGGTTAGGATCAGAGTGTGTGTCCGTGGGGGGAGGGGGAGCAGGCAGGACTCTGCTGGAAGTGGGGTGTGTGAAGCCCACTGAGGGTGGGAATTGAAAGATTCCCGTGAGGTGGGCAGAGCCGAGGGCTGGGGTGAGGGATTTGAGCTCCCACCAGACATCCCTTGGGGTAAGAGAGGGAGCTGTGAGGCCCTCCCCTATCCCCCCATCTTGGTTTATCTGTTTATAAAGCTAGAAGTGTAGAGGTAGTAGTAGTTTTTGGGTTGGAGTCCGTGTGAGGTAATCTTGCTTCCTCTTTGGCAAAAGCCACAGCAGCCGTGGCAGCAGTGGCAGCGTTGGTGACGGTGATGGGTGGGCCCCCTGGAGGCAGGGCTGCTTTGCGCCTATGGGCCGAGGAGCGCAGGTGGGAGGCCAGGGCTTCACGTCCACTCAGCAGCACCTCACACGCCAGGCAGTGGTAGGTGCAGATGGGCACCCGCAATGGGGGAGGCATGGAACCCCCGGGGCCCCGCCCAAAGAAGCAGAAGGATCTCTGGTGGGTAGTGGCCGGGGCCTCCCCGTCAAATGCCATCTTGCACTGGCGGCACAGGTAGCGGTGTGTGACGTCCACGGTGGAGATGCCAGTGCTGCCTGTCAGCAGCTCATCGGTCTCACCAGCCTCCCCCTCCCCTGGAGCAGGCAGTTCAGGAGGCTTTGGAGGCGCTGTGGCTGTGGGCTCGGGGGGCTGGGGTGGTGACTGGAGGAGGGCATTGGGGAGCAGCCCAATGAGGGTCTGAGGTATCACGGGGTTCATGGGAAATAGCCCCTTCTTCATACCATAGAGCTGTTGGAAGTAGGCCCCCTGTAACTGGGGGCTAAAGACAGCTGGTGGTGCTGCCCCCCCTGCAGGGGGCAGTGGGAAGGGCAGGAATTGGCCCCCCAACAGGGCTGGGACAGTGGCCTTCAATGCTTTGAGGTTCTTGAGGGCATCAGTGGAGGAGTTGGTGGGGGCTGCAACTGGCTTTCGCTCACCAGATCCCTTGTCCCCTGAGGGCTCAGTAGGTGGGCCCAGGATCAGGTCACTGGTGCCTGCTGTCGAGGTGTTGGTTTGGTCGGGCACGGGTCTCTGAGGTAAGGGGCGACCTGGGCCAGCAGTCTGGACCACTGTGGTAGCAGGCAGGACCGAAGTGGCGAGGCCAAGGAGGCCTGAGGAGGCTGCAGGGCCTAGGAAGATGAAATATGTGATAGATTAGCCACCTTCTGCCCCCATCATCCTTCCTGCTATAGGCCACCTCCAGCCACACAGTCACCCATTCCCACCACCTGGCTTCCCCTGCCCCCACACCCCAATCCCCCAAGAGCCTGAAGCAAGAGAAAGCCACAGGAGATTGGAGGCGAGAAGAGTCAAGAAGGAAAAGGAGGGCAGGTCATTAGAAGGGAGAAGCTCTCTGGAGTGCAGTCCCCCTCAACCTCCTCACTCACCTGAATTGAAAGGAGCTAAGCTGCCCAGTGGGGGTTGGGCCAGAGCTGGGCCAGACAAGAGGACCGGGGCCAGGCGAGGCAGGGCTGGGGCAGCCCCGAGGGGCATAGAAGCAGGTGTGGAGGCTGGCAGGGCCTTGGGGGCTGGGGGTGCCTCAGGTGCCGGGGCCAAGTCGTAACACTTGCTTTCATTCTTCAGCTGGGCTCGGACCGCCTCCTTGAGCTTGGCAAGGTGCTGACGGGAAAAGAGATGGCCTCGGCAGGAGACATAGAAATCATATTTGACATCACAGTAGGGGCAGTCTGTGCGCTGGGCTCCCAAGGGGCCCTCACTGCTTCCCCCAGCCCCCCCGACTGCTGCCCCCTGCAGTTTGGCCTTCTTTTCCTTGGCACGGGCATTCTGGAACCAGACTTGGATGACCCTCTTGGGTAGCCCAATCTCCTCCCCCAACACCTCGCATTCCTGCATGGTAGGAGTGCGGTAGGCTTCATAGCAGGCCTTCATGATCTTCAACTGCAGGCTGCTCATCTGTGTCCTGTAGCGTCGCTGTCCCATTCCATCTGGAACCCCAGGCCCAGCTCCTGGTCCCCCACTGGTCCCTGCCGCCCCAGGGGATTCTGGTTCAGCCAAGCTGGAAGCAGATGAATCGCTTAGATCCCCTGCAGATGGACTGCAAGCCTCACTCTCTGGAGAAGCTTTAGAGGGTTCCTCTGGGCCTTCATCCTCACTGGGTGGAGGGGGAAGTGGGAGAGGTAGAGGTGGCTCTGGTGTTGGGGTGGTGGCCTCTTTCCCAGGTGTTATGAAAGGGAGGGGGCCAGGAGCAAGGTAGGGAAAAGCAGGTGCTTCCCTCTTTGGGGCCTCCCTCCCAGCCCCCTCATCCACCTTGCCTAACAACAGGTTGAACTTGGGGAAGGGTGCCGGTGTGGGTGGGACAGGGGGTTTGACTGCTGGACTGGGTACCCCCCCAGGGGTGCTTCGGAACTGCCCTTTTCTCTCCCGGGCCCTGGTATTCTGGAACCAGACTTGTACCACTCGCTTTTTGAGCCCCACCTCCTCGGAAATGCAGTCAAGCATCTTGCGCGTTGGGTTGGAGTCCTGCATGTACCAGCGGTACAGGATCTCCAGCTGCTCAGGCAGGATGGTGGTGCGCAGGCGCTTGTCCCTGGGGGGGTCGCCCTCCCCTCCGCCCCCTGCCTCACTGCCTGTGGGGGACAGACTGCCATCCTCATGCTTCCGTTTGAGGGGTGGCCCTGGCACTGGTGGAGCGCCTGCCACTAAGGGATTACGCTCCCCAAACACCAGCAAGGGCAGATCTAGGAGGTGGGGAGGAGCACTGGGCTGCACAGATGGCAGGAAATGGAGTCTCCGGTGATTGGTCAGGAGCTCCTGGCTGGGGAAAGATGTGGCACACTGGTCACAGGTGTGGGCTGGGGCAGGTGAGGAAGGAGCCTTCCCTTCAGGCTCTTTGCCTCCTGGCTTTGTTGCCTCTGCTGGGCTCAGCTCCTCCCTGTCTGGAGGTTCTGGTGATGGACCCTCAAGTGCTGCTGGGGGTTCAAGGCTCTGTTCCTCTGCTTCTTCCTCTTCCACCTCTTCTTCCTCCTCTTCTCCTCTCTCTGTCTCTTCTACCTCCTCTTCAGGGGCGTGGTCATCATAGCATTTCTTGAGGTGCCGCACCAACTCAAAAACACAGGAGAAGGTTGAATGGCAACGCCTGCAGCCAGAGACTCCCCCAGTCCCTCCTCCAATTGACACAGGCCCGCCTTCACTGGCATTTTTGCGTGCTTTCTGGCGGGCATTCTGGAACCAAACTACCACCACACGGCTGGCTAGGCCCAAGAGACTTGCCAGCCGCTCCACCTCGCCATCCTTGGGGTAGGCACTGGTCTCAAAGAAAGACTGCAGGGCTTGAGTCTGAAACTCTGTGAATTTGGTCCTGGAGAACCGGCGGCCTGCAGGCACCAGGGGAGGAAGATTCCCTCTGGAGCTTTCTTCCTCCTCTGGAGGCCAGCGTCCTCCTGCCTGGCTTCTCTCCTCGGGGGGATGGGTCCCCCCAGATTCAGGCTCTGGGGCCAGGAAGGGTGGGCCCAGTTGGGGCACAGGTGTGTCCAGAGGCCTATCAGGAGGTTTGGGGGGCTCTGCAGGGGGTGGGTATAGGCTATCATAGCTCTTTCGAAACTGAGCAGCATAACGGCTCAAGGCCTCAAAGGGCAGAAAACGGCGGTGGACATGCTCCTCATGTGTTTTAAGGATAAGCATATTGGAGAAAAGCTTCCCACAGGCCCCACAGGCCAGCTTGTCCCCACCCCCCAGAGTCTCAGGTGGGGGTGGAGTCGGGGGAGGGTGTACAGCCTGCTTCCCTTCATTGTACTGGATCACCAGCTCAAAGCCGAAGTTTTCTAGAAGGGCTTTGGCTGCAGTGCGGGCTGCCTCATTGGGTGTTGGGTGGGGTGGTGAAGAGGGCCCTGCCTCATTTCCCTCTTCGACCATAGGGGGTAGCTCCCACTCCCGCTCAGCCAGCTCGGCCTTGGGGGGAGGGGGTGGGGGAGGAGGGGTAACAGCTGGCAGGGACAGCATGGGCGCAGGCCCAGCCAGTGCCAGCTTGGGCCCCACCTTGAGGTCATGGAGATAGAAGGGCAGGAACAGTTGCTGCTGCTGGAGCTTAAGCAGTGATTCAGGTACCAGAGGGAAAGGGGGCAGGACTGGTGGGGTGAAGAGGGGGGCTGGGAATCGGTGGAGGTCCAAAGGTGGGGGAGGAGGGGACAGGAAGGGCAACCCAGATATGAAGCCACCAGGGTCGGGGCCCTTCTTCTCAGTGCCCACCTCCCCCTCGGTCTCGCCTTCCTTGGGCTCTTCTTGATTGCGCTCTAGTCCTTCAGCCTTGGCATCGGTCTTGGACCCCCTAGAGCGAGTCTGATGCAGAACTGATCGCATGTGGATCTCCAGGGTGGAGCTCTGGTTGTAGGAGACGCGGCAGATGGTGCATTTAAAGGGCTTGTCTGTGGCAGCAGTGGTGGTAGGTGGGGCACCAGCCTCTCCCCGGGCAGGACCAGAGGGGTCAATGGCAGCCTTCTTCATCTTATGAAGGTGAGACACAGAATTATAATGAACCAGGAGGATATTCTTCTGGGTAAAGGACTCCTTACACACAGTGCACTTATAGGGTCGAGCAGGGTCAAGAAACTTGTCCAGGGCAAAGTTGGTGGTCTTCCGATAGGTCAGAGGGTGGCGAGAGTCAGCTGGAGCTGGCTCTGCAGGGCGGGGCTCCCCAGCAGTCCCCTCTTCCTCTTCAGCCATGGTGGGTGGGGGAGGCATTTCTTCAGGGTGAGCTTCAGACCGAGGGACTGGAGATGGAGCTGGAGAAGGGGGTTGGTCAGGGCTTCCAATGGGCTTGTCTGGGGCCTCAGATGAGGGTAGGGGAGGCTCAGGGAGAGAATCTGGACTGGCTTCTGGGGTTGGATTAGGTCCTTCTCCTAGGGGAGAGAGAAAGGGCTACAATGAGAAGGGAACTTTATTTATGCCAGATCCCACCCAGTCAAAATCTAGAGCAACTGGCTCTTGCCTTCAGACCTTGGTTCAGGGAGCCCAGTTCCTCTTTCTATACCCTCTAAGGCTTTCTCTCCCCTTCCTTACCTGATGCCTTGTCTCTGCTGAGTCCAAGCTCTGGCCCAGGAGTCATAGGTTCCAGGCCATCCCCCAGAGGGCTCAGAGTGGGACCATGCAGTACTTTGGTTGGAAAGGTCATCTCTACAGTTGTGGCCTGTAATGGAAGAAAACCCAATGATTCAACCACCACCCCTTCCCCTGGGCTACTCCTGACCCCTCTGCTCCATATCTGCACCTGTGCCTATCTTGCCTTCCACAAATCCAGCCTCCTTTCTTGACAGTTCTCCCACCTAATATCTGCTTTCCTCACAGGTGAGAGGGCCCAAGTTGCTGCCTCTTCTATCTGGCTCCCTCTTTCCCAGGCCAAAACCCACCTTCCTTAAGGCCACCTGGCCCTCACAGGCCTGTGGAAGAGGGGTGATCCCCCCAGGCCCATGCTTGCTGTTGAGCAACTCTTCTCTGGACTTAATGGAAGCAGAAGAAATGCTATTTCCTCATCTATGAGTAAGGCAGCTAGAAAAGTCCTGTTTCCCTCCAACTCTAAAATTCAATGTCTAATCTGCAAAATGCAACTTTCTTCATCAACATCTTTCCCCCCAGTTCACACACTTGCCTGGATACCCCCTGCCTCTTCCTACCCTCCTGCATGGCACTGACAAGACCTGTTGAATGGGTCCTCGCCCAGCCTGTACTCACCACAAGTAGCAGCTTCTCAACACACTCAGGTACCACATTGTGAAGGTGGCTAAGATGGAAGTGCAGGGCAGGCCGGCCCATCAGCTGCTCCTGGCACAGTGGGCACCTGTACCTGGGCTGCACTGCATGCTGGGAGTGTGCATGAACCCTCACCTGGTCGGATTCTGGGCTCATGAACCTGCAGTATGGACAGCAATATACCTGGGGGCACATAGGGGTGGTAGAGGAAGTGTCAGGGAAGGGTGGGACCCACCCAACCCTTTGGGTTCTTGACTGCAGCACTATCCCCCATTCCCAACTTATGAAGAGCAAGCCGGATAAGAAGGCATCACAGATGACCCAGCCACCATCCACAAATCCTGAAAGCTGGCTCCTCCCTCTCTTCCCTTGGATTGGCTAGGCTGCTACCTCGCCTGCTTCCTTCCATTCTGGCTTTTCTCTTTCCTTGGTCTTTCTTTCCCTGTCTCTGCTGCCCTACGTCCATTCTCCAGCTGACTGGATGGCCCTGTACCTATCTCCACCCTGTGTTTGGTTTTCTTCTCTTACCTACCCCCATTTTGCTTGTGTCTTCTCCATGAATGGGCTCTGCTGCCTCTGGGCATTTTCTGGACCCAAAAGCTCCTTTGTCCCTGCTCTGCTCGCTCTTGTCTCTCTGAGGCTCAGTACCTCCCACTTTCTTTCTTTCCCTTTTTTTTTCTTTTTCTTTCTTTTTTTAAAGTAAACAACTGCCACAGCTTCCCCAGTGGCCCAGGAAAATTTTGTCCTGGCCCTCTCTCATTCATTCCCATGCCTCCAGAGGGGTGGAGCTGGGGAACCTAGGGTGGGGCCACAAGAGGCCCTGCTTTCCACCTTAGCCTCCAGGCTGCCTGACCTCCAGCCTGCCTTTTGCTGCCGCCTGGGGTCAGGTTCCTAGCCCTGGCTTGCTCCCTCTCCTGTAGCCCAAGCTATTGGTCCAGCCCTGGGTTCCTCCTCAGTCTGCGTGTCAAGTAGGGGGTGGCCATAAAGGAAAGAAAGGGATCCGGATGCTCATTTAACCTAAACCTTGGAGCAGACATCTGGAGTAGGTCTATTGGAGGGAATAGGAGTTAGGAAGAAGGGAACCTGAGGACACGAGCCATTACTGCAGAGACCACTGAAATCCAGACTTGCCCAAATCCAATTTGTAGAGCTACAAGGTCCAGGATGGCATCTCAAGACCAGAGGTTGGGAATCCCTCAGAACCAATACTCAGTCCAGAGAACTAAACTATTCCTAGGTCCTGTCTGGGTCAGGCAGAGGCCTGAGTTCTGGAGATCTGGAGACTTGTGGGGCTTGCTGTCTGGGTGAATTGTCAGGGGGTGGTGCCTCTACCCCCTGGAATTCCTCCAAGAAGGAGGGAGGAGGTGCCAGGACAGTTCCCCCTGGGCCCAGGGCTTCCTGGAGGAACTGAACATCTGTGTTTAGTTAGTTATCTTTCTGTTTCTAGCTGAGTGAAGGAATAGAGCTGAGACAGCAGCTCTTTTTTTTTTTTTTCCCCTTTCTCTTTTCAGTTCATTGCTTCTTTCCTCACCTCCCCCTTCACCTACCTCCAATCTTTCCTACCCTCAACAGTTTCTCTCTTCACTTTTCCTTCAGACTCCTTCCACCCCTCCCTTGTCATCTCCCCTTCTATGTTCCACCCCTCGGGACCAGCTCTTCTGTTCATACGGTGATGACCATATGTAACTGGACCCAGGTGGAAACTAAGTTTGGTATTCTGAGTAAAGTCAGTCACAGGCATGACAAAATTAAGTCTGCTGTTAGTCTGAAATTTCTGTCTTTAGAATATGAGATCTTAGTAAAGCCAGACCCCCCTTAGCTCTTCCCAGTTACCCCAGTTCTGACCATGGTCTGGTTGGCTTTGTCTCCTGAAGGGCCAGTCTTGTTCTCTGCCTCTTCAGAAGCTGAGGATGAAATGAGAGGACATTAAGAGATTTTGACAGCTCTTCCTCTTCCTTTCCCAGACCCTCAGCCCTCAAGATGACCTGATTTGTAGCAGAGAGCTTCCAGGGTGAAAGGTTGGGCTCTAGGGAAAGCAAGAAAAGGCAGGAAACTCCAGAGCTATCCTCTCAGTACAGATATATGAGGGGCTGACTCTAGGTTAGCAAGAGGGCAGAGGCTCCTAGCCTTCTGTGGCTCAGCCTCCCTTCCCTCTGATGAACCCCCTCTTTGATCAGGGTTTTGCTCCTTCTGCACAGGAGGCCTTGCTGGGTGCCTAAATTACTACTGCAAGGTCCCATGAGTATCTCAGAATGTGTAAGGTTTGCTGGGCAGTGGGGTTGGGAAGGGATGGAGGGAAAATTGACCAGATGAGCAACTCACCCATTGGTTCTGTCTTGCTCTGGGCATCTTTTTCAGGGTTGAGTGACTCAGCTATGGGGGTGACAGAAGCCTTCCCTGTGCGGGTTGGGGGAGAGTCAGCTTTAAAGAGATGAAGCCGCAGGGAAGGGAGGAAGCAGAGCAGAGGAGGCCAAGCGGCCAATGAGATTAGGAGCAGGTGGGTGAATCAGCAGGCAGAAGAGGATGAAAAGACACAAGAAATACTCATGCATAGGGTGAGGGAAAAATGACAGGGTTAGAAGTGGTAGGGCCTACAAGACCATCTCGTGCGAGTCCAGCCCCTCATTTTTCAGATGAGGAAACAAGTCCAACACTAGGCAACAGAAATAAGGACCAAACTGTCCTGACCAACCCTGGAAACAGGAAGCCACAGAAATTTAGTGGGAGGGGCACTAAAGAAGGAAACGAGGCTGAATGGAAGCAGCTCTGCTAGCTGGAAAAGGAGATTACCACTCAAGTAAGAATTGACAGATGTGTAGGAATTTATTTTCTGTGGCAGCCTAATTAAAGTGTTAAAGTTCCTTAACTCCATTCAGCCTTGCGCCAGGATCATTAGCTATTGATCTGGGCCCCTCCGGCACTTAACTCCAGCCAGCATATTGGCAATTCAATTAGCACCAGTCAATGCTGCCTGTTCCCTGTTCCTGCTGCCAGGGCCCTCACCCTCACCCACCCCTGGCCTCTACAAAACCGGATGCCCATGCCCACCTCCAACAGCCCCTCCCAGGCCCTTCTCCTGCACCCTCTGGATCAATGGCAGCCTGTCTGGCTGTTCTTGGCCTCTGCTTGTGTGCCTACGGGGGACCCTGAGCCCAGCTTTAGGGCTGAAGACCCCCTACGAGATCAGTAGAGGCTGGGAAGATTTTTCAGGGGTCTCTTCCCATCAGTCTCTTCCCATCCTTGATGCCTTTGGACCATCCCCACAGCTCCCATCTCCTTCCAACAGGTTTTGGTCCAGTACGAAATGGATTCCATCCTTTTCTCTGTTTTTCTACCTTCTCTCCCTTCCGACCAACTCTAGCCTGCCACACTCCCCCATCCTGCCACCTCCAGCGTTGCTGGGACACAGTCACTACTTAAAATCACTAGGTGATTCCTTCTCCCCTACCTTCCTGTTCTCTCTTCTACACTCAGCAAATCCCTGCTTTCCTCTGCCTTCCCTCCAATAGCCTCTTGCTCCCCCTCCTTGCTCAGCAACCCTACTGAAACCCCCATTCCCTCGGATCATCCCTTTACGGGTCTCTTTCCATTTGGTATCGATTTGCCAAAGACCCATTCTTTCTCCTTTTTATTAACACCCTTTCTGATCAGCCCCCCCAACTCCCCAGCACTGGCTGCCCTCCCTGCCCAGCCCTATTCTCCAGTCCCATTCTTCCTCACCAGGAGTCCGGAGATGCCCATGGCTGAAGCTCAGGATGCTCTGAAGAGCTGAGCGTCCTTCCTCAGCTGTCGGGCTATTCTGTAGCAGCTGCAGACGCCTCTGGGCCTGGGCGTCGCGGTGGGCAGGTGCACGCAGGTGTTGCAAGACAGCCAAACGGGAAGGTGTCTCCCACGCACACAACAGGCAGCGGTAGAGCCCCAGGTCTGCCCCTGCCTCTGCTCCCTCCATCTCCAGCAGAAACTAGAAGCATGGGAAGAGGCTGGCTCAGGCCAGAAGGGGCACCCCTCATCTCAGGGGACACCTTTGCCTCCCCCAAGGGAGCCTGACTAGCAACATCCTCTCCCCACTCATCCCTTCCACCCCCTTGAGCACCCACCCCTTTTCCCTCCTATGGCCACCTGAGGATTACTGCTTTTTGTCCTCCCCAATCTCTTTCTTCTCTTTCTCCTGCCATTCCTGGATTCCCTCCTAGAGAGTGAATGGAATCTGGATCCATCCTTTTGAACTTCTAGTGACATGATGGACTGAGCTGACACAGACCCCTACCTCCAACCCCAAACACCAGAAGAGCTGAATAAATTATGAGTTTCCCTCCTTCAGTGCCCACTGTGCTTTGGTCTCTTTCTCCATGTCTGTCTCCATATAGTTTATTATTTGGTGTATACTTCCCTTTTTCTTCATTTCTGCCACCCTGGATTTTTCTATCTTTTCCCCACTCTGCATCCCTTCCCTCGATCTCCACCCCCTTAGGCTCTGCACTAGGCCCTTGAAATCCCAGCCCCTCCCAGCCCCACCCTCACCTTATAGATTTGGCTGTTTTCTTCATGGGCTGCACTCCGGGCGTGCAGCTGCATCTTCTCCTTGCTGTTGGACTCAAAGTCGCAGATGTTGCAGCGTAGGTGCAGGGGGGAGACCAACCCATAAGGAGCCCCATCTCCCAGGGACATTGGGGAGGGGGTGCTCGTGGCCCCACCCCCCTCCCGCAGGTGGGCCGCCAGCTGGTACTTCTGGGCATGTTTGTCAGTCTTGAGGTGGAGTTGGAAGTTGGCCTTGAGCTGGGTGCCATAGCAGCAGAGCTTGCAGCGGTGGGTGTCACCAGCCACCTCCTTCCATTCGGCTTCTGGGAGGCTTCTGCCCACGCTGCAGTGGTAGAGCAGCAGCTCCAGGCTGTCTGTGCTGAAGGTCTGGCACACAAGGCAGCGGAACACCTTCAGGGATGGGCTGTCATCTGGGGATGGTGAGGTGGGCAGGCCATCGGGTGAGGAACCCAGGAGCTGACTGGGAGGCAGGTGGGCATCCGGGGAGAGGCTGCCGGGGGCTAGGGGACAGAGACAGATTGGTGGCCCAAGGAAGAAATGTGGCAGGATTGGTTTGCTCTGTGGGAATGTGGGGAGGTGGGTTAACGAGGAGGACCGTGCTCAGTGGAAGTTATGATGACCTAAGTGGGGAGCTGGTCGTTGGGAGAAAGCAGGGAATAGAGGGTGGCCCTGGATGAGGGAGGAGAAGAGGTGAGGAGCAGTGCCCAGGGAGCCTTACCAGGTGTGGGGAACTTGCCGGCAGGTGCTGCAAGGTGGTGAAAACCGTTGATAAGCAGCTGGGCTTCCAGGGGCTTGTCTGGCCTCAACCCGGCACCAGGCAAGGGAGCCTGAGGCTGGCCTAGGGCCTGGGGCCCGAAGTACTGGAAGAGCTCAGGGGGGTTGGCAGGGGCAGCCCCTGGTGGGGGAGGAGGGCCAGGCCCCACCAGCCCAGGAGGCAGGCCCAGCGGCAGCCCCTGGTGCAGCATTAGGACATTCTGCATGTGCTTCTCGGAGGTCATGTGGATGCGCAGGTTGCGGGAGATGTTTGTCTCATAGCTGCACACCTTGCACTGCCAGGACGATTTGGTCTTGGGCTCTTTGTCCCCAGTGGAGGGTGGGAGTGAGGCCTCTGGGGGACTGCCCTGCCCCCCGGGCCCCGCCTGGAAGCCCTGCAGGTTGGCCAGGTGCTTGTCAGACTGCATGTGGATGCTGAGGTTGCCCTTGGTGGTGGTGGAGTAGTTGCAGACATCACAGCGGTAGGGCTTATAGCCACAGTTGTAGCTCTCTCCTCGGGCCAGGCGGGGATGGGCCCCTCCAGCGCTGCAGTAGCTGCAGTGACTGTTGCTCTCAGGGTGCTTCTCCCGCATGTGCACATCCAGGGTCTGCTGGTATTTGTAGTGCCAGTTGCACTTGGGACACTTGAGCGTTTTGCAAGAGTTGCGTGAGTGTAGCAGAGACATGTGGCTGGACAGGCTGAGGCCCTGGAAGGCTGCAGGGGCTGGGGTGTAGTCGTCAGCCAGGCGGTAGGGCTGTGGTGGGTCAGTGGGGTCTTCAGGAGAGCCCACTGGGGCAGGGAGAGTGCCCCCCTCCTTGGAGGTGGGTGAGCTTTGGTTGAGTGGGGGCAAGAGCCCTCCATCCTCCTCTTGGCCCCCAGGGAACCAATCTGGCCCTGCCTCACCTGCTGCCATTGGCGATTCTTTGGCTTGGGTTGGGCTGGGGTCCCAGGTGGCTGGGGTTGTGGGTGGGGAAGATGGGCTGAGGGTCATGACTTCTTCAGGGGGCAGGACAAGGACCTGGACTTCTGCCTCAGGGGGGCCATTGTCGGTCTGGGCTACGTTCGCCTCCATGTTTACTGTGCTGCTACTGTCAAGGAGTGTTTCAAAAGGGGGACAAGCAGGGGCTTTTGGTTCTAGAAAGCTCATGAGGGCCACGTAGCCCTCGCCTCCCTCCTGGAGCACAGCTGGGCTGCCCAGCAGGCCCTGGTGTTGAGCAGGAGTTAGCTTTACCCCATGAGACTGTGTGTGGCCCATAAAGGCCTGGGGCCTGCTGAAACCCAGGCGGCACAGGAGGCAGAGCCAGAACAATGCCCTGTGCTCTCCCCCACTGCTCCCCATGGGGCCATCTTTGGAATCTCCGGGTGGATTTGGAACCAGCTGGTAGCTCCAGAAGGCTCCATCCCTTCCCTCACAGGTGGCCGGAGGTGGCACTGAGGTATCGTGGGACAGAATTTGGTCAGAAGAGCTAAAGCCTTGGATTGGGTCAAAGCCATGTTGGATGTGAAGGGCAGTGAGATGTGCAGGGGGTGGGTGGGCCAAGAGGGGCAGACTGGGCTCTTCCTTGATGCCTGCCTCACCCCAGGGGAAGCCCTTTGGTAACAGGAGTTCACTGCCACCTGGCAGGGACAGCTTGGCCACTAGATAGGCCTCGCCACCAGCTGTGAAGAATAAGTGGTTGCTTAGGTCCATGGGAGGGAACCCTTCTTCCTCCTCCTGTTCCTTGTCCTCTTCCACCCCCAGATCCTTTGGTGGGAAGAGACCACAGCCAGGCTCTTCTTGGGGTTCCCCTATCTCCTTTGGTGGGATGAGGCCACAGCCTGACTCCAGGGGCTGTCCCCCTAGCTCTGAGGGCCTCATGCTCTCAGAGCTGGAGGGGGCAGCAGGGGGATCTTTGGTGACAGGATCAGAGGGGGTACCAGAGGAGGAGGTGTCCGGAGGCGGGGACGGGGCATCTTGCCCAGGGGAGGGGATGGTGCCAGCAGTGGAGGATGAGCTAAGGGTGGCCATGGTAGATGGAGGAGTGCTGGGCATTCATTTCAGCGTGACAGCTGGTACCCTGCAGGGGAAACATGAAAAGCGCAGTGCTGTCAGGCTGCAGGGGAGACAACCAACCAGGCATTTGAATCTCTGGCTACTCCAGCCCTATCCTCTTCCCTGAACACCTGACTCAGACACCCATTTGCCAACTTGACAGTTTCACTTAATGTCTAGCAGGCTTCAGAACTTAACATGTCCGAAATCAGAACTCTTTATTTCTTTCCTTGAACTTGCCCCTCCCCATCTTTCCAATTTTTTTCCCCGTCTCAAAAATTGGCACCACTGTTTACCCAGTTGCTTAGGCTACAAACCTAAAATGTTCCTTTTGCCCTCACCATAACCAGTTCAAGAGCAACCTCTTTTTTTTTTTTAAAGATTTATTTATTTTATTTATTTATCGCCCCCTTGCCACTTGTGTTGCTGTGTCCATTCGCTGCGTGTCTTCTCTGTGTCTGCTTATCTCCCCCTTGCTGTGAGGTCTTGCCGCATCAGCCCACCCTGCCGCGGGAGCCGGCCTGCCCTCACAAGGAGAGGCCCGGAAGCGAACCCGGGGCCTCTCATATGGTAAATGGGTGCTCTATCCATTGAGCCACACCCGCTTCCTGCCGTGAGGTTGCTGCATCAGCCAACTGCACCGCTCAGGCCGGTGTGCCCTCACAAGGAGGCCTCGGGAAGCGACCCGGGCCTCCCATCTGGTAAACGGGGGGGCTCTATCCATTGAGCCACACCCGCTTCCCAAGAGCAACCTCTAAAACGTGTCAAATCCCTCCACTTTTCTCCATCTCCACTTGTACCATCCTGGTCCAAGCCATTGTTATTTGTCTCCTGAACTAATGCAATAGACTCTAAATTGGCCTCCTGCTTCCACTACTGCTCCCCGAAATCTATTCTCCCTCCACCCAGCAGCCAGAATGATCTTTTATCTAATTCTCAATTACAAAAAAAAAGAGCAAAACATATAAAAATAGACCAAATAGTAAAAAGAACTCCTATGTACTTGTCACTCAACCTCTAGCAATCCTCAGTTCATATTGTTTCATCTACATCCTTACCTACTTCCCTTCTTCCCTGTATCGTTTTGAAGCAAATATCAGGCATCTTTTAAAAATATAAATCATACTCTTTTCTGCTTGAAATCTATCAATGATTTCTTACTGCACTAGGAGTAAAACCCAAACATTCCCTGATCTACAAATGGTCCTATCTGATCTAACCCCTGCCTACCTCTGAAGGCATCTTAATACTCTCCACCCTGCCTCACCAGCAGCCTCCAGCCCACTGGCCCTCTTTCTGCTACTCAAACACACCAAGTTCATTCCCACCTTCCAGCCTTTGCCCAAGCTGTTTCCTCAGCCTGGAATGCTCTTCCCCCAAATCTCTGAATTGTTGGCTCCTAGTCATTCAGGTCTCTGCTTAAATAAATATCACCTCCAACTGGCCTTCCCTCTCCACCAGAGCTAAAACATTTTACTTTCTTCATAGATTTAGCAACTGCATGATATTTCCCAGATTATTTACTTATCATCTCCTTCTAGAAGGCACGTTCCAGGAAAGCACAGTCTCAGTCTGCTTTATTTATTGCTCTGTCATTAGCATTGAGAACGATGCCTGCCACACACTTGATAAATGTCTGCTGAATGAAGGAACTCTGAGAAGGACCCTAAGATTCTCCATGCCCTGAAGAGGTAAATTCTTTGAAGTCAAAGTCTTCTTGCCAGGAATAGGCCAAAACTGATTTTCACTGGCATGTGGGCTCTTTGCTGCTCTCTGATGCCTTCCAGATCCATCTCTGGTTACAAGCCATATGGAATAGGTAGGGGCTTCCCTGGACAGTTGAAAGACAACAGCTCATATGTGATTAGCTTCCTTCCCATCAAAGAGATAATATTATTAATAGCTATTATAGTACACATACCATGGTCCTGGTACCGTGCTACATGCTTTACGTTAATTATCTCATTTAATCTTACAGTAACCTTATTTTACAGATGAAGAAACCAAGAAACAGAAAGGTTGAGTAAGGTGCTGCTGATCACACAGCTGCAAGGTGGTGAAACTACAAAAGGACTGGCAGAGCACTCATGACAGAGCTGGACCTCAAAGCTGTGGCCTGGGCTCCTCTGTCCAGCTGGACTGTTCCTCAGACATGGTACAAGCAAAATGAGCCCCTCAAAGACCAGAAATCAGGATTCCTGGGCTGCCTCCCACTGACTAGAAGCACCAAGGTTCCCATACTGCTCCCAATCTCCTTATCTTGATCCTCCCTTCAAATTCCCCAATACCCCACATCTCACCATCCCATATTACTCCCAGTATTCCAGCTACATTCTCTCCAGTTCTGAACAGCAGTGGATCTCTAATGATTGAACCCACAGGACTCAGGTGAGAATGCTTCGGGAAAGCTGAAGAGGGTGGAGAGGGATATAACTTTTCTCCTAAGCCTCACCTCCAGATTGCTTATTTAGGGTGGGATCTTGATCTGTCCCCTCTGGCCTGCATCCCCCATTCCAGCTTCCCTCCTGCTCCTGGGGTGCTAGCCAGGCGTGAAGTCAAGAGCCATTAAGGAGCTCCTAGTGGGGCTGGATTAGCATGCTAATGAAAATGCAAATCAGCACCTGGGAAAGGAAAGGAGCTTGCAGGGGTGGGAGGGGACTGAGAAGTATGGGGAGGGGAGGGTGCGGGGGTAGTTAGAGAACCCAAAGGGAAGTGAAGGAATTGGATGGAGGGAAGCTTATTCCTAGCTAACTAGAAAGTAGAAGCCCTAAAGTTCTGGGAGAAAGGTATTTCTCCTGTGGAAAGTGGAATCCTTCAAAGGGGAAGTGGGTACCACTGCTCCAACCTGGTGGGAAGAACTGAGGCCTGGGCAAGAGGGGCCTCTCTTGGGCCCTGTAGCTGAAGGCTGAACTTGAGACTGGGAAGAACTGAGGCCTGGGCAAGAGTGGCCCAAACAATGGGGTCCATGCTGCCTACTTTCGTTGTTCCTTCTTCTTGCTCCCGACTCTCATGAACTCTAGATGAAAACTTCAGAAGGAGGGCTAGGTAGAACAAAGCCCCAAATCCTGCAATACCTTCCAGATTCTCTCTCCAAACCTTCTACTTTTCAGGACTGGAAAAAGACCCATCTGGTTCCCAGCTAGAAACCAAAGGAACAGAGCTTTTGACCAGCTTGTGGGTGTGACCTAGATTGGGGTGAGGGTAGGTCCACAGCTGTTTAAAATTGCAAATCTCTTCCTCACCTCC
>JAQZBX010061690.1:0-17051 GCA_029593785.1 Cabassous unicinctus
CCAGTTCTCCCAGCACCATTTGTTGAATAGACTGTTCTGCCCAAGCTGGGTGGGTTTGACAGGCTTGTCAAAAATCACTTGACCATAGATGTGAGGGTCTGCTTCTGAACCATCAGTTCAGTTCCATTGTTCTATGTGTCTATCTTTATGCCAGTACCATGCTGTTTTTACCACTGTAGCTAGGTAATATGATTTAAAGTCTAGAAGTGAGAGTCCTCCAACTTTGCTTTTTGTTATCACTGCCTAGATTATTTTAATAGTTTATTTTCCCCACAATGTGAAGCTTCTTATGTTGTTCTAAAGAGGGCCCAGGCTTGGACATGCACAGTCACCTGGGGATGACAGTGGTTTAAGTAGGGACCTTTTTTACTGTCTCTTTCCCTGACATACCTGGTTATTAAACTCCATTAAATGCTAGCTGATTGCGCTATTGTTTTCTACAATGCCCTGGTGCCTAAACTGTTCTTCAGACGTAGCCAACTAAATTCAAGCTACTTTGCAGGGATAGTGTTTCAGATCAGTTTTGAAGTTTGTCCTGGCTCCAAGAAAACTCTTCTTAGCTGTTTTTCACTAGCTGTCTCTGGTAAACTAGCTGACCTAGTTTTGATTATATATTTAATGAAGCTTCCTCTATTTTAAATGAGTTATTTAGGGAAGAGTTACAGAGTTCTCTATTTTATGGCCTGCCTACCCTCTGGGTAAAACCTCTGAGCCACAGCTCTGGAGGTCAGGGTAGGGACAGTGAGCATTTCTCTCTGAATAACACCACTGCCTTAGGAGCAGAGCTCTGGGTGGGGTTGGTAGTCTCTGATCTTCTTGGCTTACCTATCCCAGCATAGAACCTCTGCCATAAGAACAATGTGGGTGAAGGTGGTGAGAATCTCAGTATTCTCAGCATGCCATGCTTGAGGTAGAATCTGTCCCAGACTGGGGGTTGGGCATAGAAAGGGAGTCTCCAACCTTTTGCCTGCACTTGCCCTGAAAGCCTCTAAAACATAAAGGTAGAAGGTGGGAGTAAGAAATGCTGGTGACTTAACCTTCCCAGGAAAATAGTTCTCAAATGGGAGCTGGGGAGTACAGGTAGCCTGTGTTCTTGGCTGCACTTGCCTGGAATGGAGTGTCCTTCATGCTGGCTGGGAATGGTGGGGGTGGGAAGTGTTGGTCAGGCTCAAGTGCCACAGACTGTCACTGTTATTATTGAGTTTTAAGAATAAACGTTTATTTACTATATGCCTGTTAGCACCAATTCCTGAGACTTGTTTATTTTTAAAGAGCTTTATTGAGATACGCACATATCACACAAATCACCCATTTAAAGTGTACCATTCAATGATTTCTAGTATAGTCACTGGGTTTTGCAACCATCACTGAAAATAATTTTAATTTTTAAAAAAAATAATTTTGGGGGGATTGTGGGAACATGATGTCAGATTAGACTGATAAGGCTCAGCACACTCACAAAAATAACAGAGAAAGAGCCAAAAGCTGCCTGAGAGACCTGCTTTGTGGGTCATCAGACCAGGATAGTGCTTTGCAACTCCCAGGAGAGGGAGAGACAGAGAGACAAAGAAGTCAAAACAACAAACTGTGAGTTACTAAACCTCGGTTTTTGGGAAGGGCTCCCCACCCTGACCCCTGAGATACTCAGCAGGGGTAAAACACCAGGTGCATTGCAGCTGACGGAGAGGAAGGCAGATGTCTTCCACCCTGCCAGCTATTATAATGAAAAAGGGAGGGGGAGTCAGGGGGCTTTTCGTCACTGAATTCTGCCTGCAGAGCCCACCTTGAGTCTGAGCTATGGCCAGATGAAAACAAAGGAAAACTAAGAGACATACACTTCCTTGGAAAGGTGTGCCACCTGCTGGCCTTTCTGGAAACTACATGGACAAAAACTGCTTTTAGAGCTCTCTTTACCCCACCCCTGGGAGAAAGTCTGTCCCCCTTAGTGAGTCTCTGGCACGATTTTGGAAGCTTAAGCTGGGCAATTTTAAAGACTTAGGATAAGTTAAACCAAATATCAAAGAGCTGTGAAAAAATAATAATAATAGGCAAGAGAGAGAAATTGGCCATTAGAGTAAATTCACCAACATATCAGACACTGAGACATTTGCAAAAAATTACAAGCCATACTAGGAAATAGGAAGAGATTGGCCCAGCCAAAGGAACAAACAAAATATCCTAAAGAGATTCAGAATTTGAGACAATTAATCAATGATAATCACACAACTCTCCTAAATCAATTTAAATAATTCAAAGAAAATATGACTAAAGAGACAAAGGATATTAAGAAGACACTGGGTGAGCAGAAAGAACAATTTGAAAGTGTGCAAAGAAATGCAACAGACCTTATGGGAATGAAAGACATGATGAATGAGATTAAAAATACAGTAGAGGCACATAAGAATAGATTTAAACTGCTTGAAGACAGATGTAGTGATTTTGAAGACAGAATACCTGAACTGGAAAAGGCAGAACAGAAGGAGAAGAGAATGGAAACAATGGAACAGGGTCTTAGGGAATTTAATGACAAAGATAAACACACACACACACACACAAAAGCATTAGTGGCATTCCAGAAGGAGAAGAGAATGGAAAAGGGGCAGAAAGAATATTTGAAGAAATGACTGAAAACTTCCCTATCCTTATGAAAGACATAAATATCAATATCCAAGAAGAACAATGCACTCCAAACAGAATAAGCATGAATAGACCTATCCTGAGACATGTAGTGTACAGAATGACAAATATCAAAGATAAAGAGAAGATTTTGAAAGCAGCAAGAGAAAATCAAAGCATCACATACAAGGGAAACTCGATAAGATTAAGTGCTGACCTCTCATCAGAAACCATGGAGAAGAGAAGAAAGTGGTGTGATGTATTTAAGGCATTGAAAGAGAAAAACTGCTTAACCAAGAATTCTATATTTAGCAAAGCTGTCCTTCAAAAATGAAGGGGAGATTTCTGGGAAGATGGTAGACTTGAAAGACATGGGGCTTTCTTCTCCTCCAGAAACATAACTAGAGGACTGGCTGAAACAGCCTAGAAAAAGATCTTCTAGGATTTAGGACACCAGGCAAAGGTTGGACACCAACCAGGGGAGAGAGGGACAAAGGAAGAAAGCAGAACTGAGAGATGAAACTAGTGGCTGCTGCTGCCAGCACCATCCCTCACACTAAAGACACTTCAGAATTCTCAGGAAAGCCTGCTGCTACAAATAAAGGGGGCTCCAGGAATCTTCACCCCAGGAAAGGGGAGAGGTAGGGACACAGCCTAAGGCTGACTCAGCTTCTGACCCACAAATTTGATCTGCTGTGTCCCACCAGCCCTTCCAGGATGGATGGGACCACATGGTGGTTTGCCCTGGGAGCCAGTGAAGGACTAGAGAAATCTTACCCTCACAATCTCCCTCTCTTCTAGCCAGGACTGATTGTTGAGGACGACCCAAGAAAGGGGAGAAAGAGGGACACAGCCTAAGTGAACTCAGCTTTTGACTCACTAATTGGTACTGCTGTATCCCAGGAGCCCTTCCAGGCCAGGTGGGGCCACGCTATTGTTTGCCTTAGGAGCCGGCAAAGGGCTAAAGATATATGAACCTCCCAATCTCCTTCTCTACTAACCAGGACTGACTGTTGAGAACTCAGAGGGAAGTGGAAATATATTTCCTAGCCAGGAAAAGGGAGGGGGCTGACAAAGAAGGCTGGAGAACTGTCTCAGAGAAAGTTTGAATTACAAGGCTCCTATCACATTGATCCAGTCTGTGTTGCAACAAACACACTTTGACCAGGCATTGAACTGAGAGCTGCCAAAGAGTACCATCTGCTGGCAGACCAAGGAAGTGCATGCAAAAAATTCAAATAAGTAGGAGAGGCTTTTACCAGCCTCTATAGCCTCACTCCCCAAGGCCCAAGGAAGCAAGACTACAACCAATTACTGGGTCTGGTGCCCAGTTTTGAATAACGAGCAGGGACAATCCTAACAATCCAGGTCAAGCCAAGAATCAAAAAGCAGTGGTAACACACAGCCTACTGCCACTAAATCCCTAAAAAAGAGAAAGACTTGACCATCTGAGTAAACTACATCCTAATCAGATGCCTAGACATCAGCAAAAATTATGAGCCATACTAAGAAAATAGAAGGCATGGCCCAAGAAAAGGAATATATCAAGGCCCCAGAAGAGATGCAGAATTTGAGAGAACTAATCAGCGAGATGCACACTAATTTCCAAAATCAAATTAATGAGTTGAAAGAAAATATGGTAAAGGAGATAAATGACATCAAGAAGACATTGAGTGAGCACAAAGAAGAATTTGAAATCCTGAGCAGAAAAATAACAGAGCTCATGGGAATGAAAGACACAATAGGTGAGATAAAAAAACACATTAGAGGCATACAATAGCAGACTTGAAATGATAGAAGAAAGAATAAATGATACTGAAGACAGAACAGCTAAAATTGAAGAGAGAAAAGAGCAGAGAGAGAAAAGAGTGGGAAAAATTGAGCAGGGGTTCAGAGTTGAATGACAACACGAAATGCAACATATGTGTCATGGGAGTTCCAAAAAGAGAAGAGAAGGGAAAAGGAGCAGAAATGAGGAAATAATAGCTGAAAATTTCCCAATTCTCACGAAAGAAATGAACTTACATGTCCAAGAAGCACAACGTACTCCAATCAGAATAAATCCAAGTAGACCTGTGCCAAGACACATTCAGAACGTCAAATGTGAAAGATGAGAAAACTCTCAGAGCAGCAAGGGAGAAGCAAACCATCACATACAAAGGACATCCATAAGACTTAGCACTGATTTCAGAAACCACGGAGGTGAGAAGACAGTGGTATGATACAATTAGGATACTGAAAGAGAAAAACTGCCAGCCGAGAATTCTTTATCCAGCAAAACTGTCCTTCAAATATGAAGGTAAGTATAAAATATTCACAAACAAACATAAACTAAGAGAGTTTGCAAGAAAGAATCCACCTTTGCAGGAAATAATAAAGGAAGCCTTAGATCCTGAAAGAAAAAGACAGGAGAGAGGGGCTTGGAGGAGAGTATAGAAGAAAGGATAGCAGAAAGGATAACCAAAAGAGTAAAAAGACAGATAAAAATATGATATGACATATGAAAACCAAAGAATAAAATGGTAGAAGTAAATAGTGCATTTACATATCATTGAATGTGAATGGATTAAACTCCCCAATCAAAAATACAGGCTGACAGAATGGGAAAAAAAAAAACATGAGCCATCCATATGCGGCTTACAAGAAACTCACCTTAGACCCAGGCTTACAAAACAGCTGAAAGTGAAAGGTTGGAAAAAGATACTTCATGTGAGTAGTAACCAGAAAAGAGCAGGGGTAGCTATACTAATATCAGACAAAACAGACTTTAAATGCAAAAAAGTTACATGAGATACAGAGGGCCATTATATATTAATAAAACAGACAATCCACCAGGAAGATATAACAGTCATAAATATCTATGCACCTAACCAGGGTGCCCCAAAACACATGAGACAAACTCTGGCAAAACTGAAAGGAGAAATAGACATCTCCACAATAATCACTGGAGAATTCAACACCCCACTCACATCATTAGATACAACAACTAGACAGAAGATCAACAAGGAAACAGAGAACTTGAACAAAATGATAAACAAGTTAGACCTAACAGACATATACAGAACATTGCATCGAAATTCAGGTTATACATTCTTCTCAAGTGCCCATGGACCTTTCTCCAGTATAGACCACATGTTAGGGCACAATGCAGTTCTCAATAAATATAAAAAGATTGAAGATATACAAAGCACCTTCTCAGATCATAATGGAATGAAACCGGAAATCAATAATAGAGAGGAAAAAAGTAAATTTGCAAAAATGTGCAGGCTGAACAACACACCTCTAAATAATCAGTGAGCCAAAGAAGAAAGTGCAAGTGAAATCAGTAAATATATTAAGACAAATGAAAAAAAGAACACAACTTATCAAAACTTATGGGATAAAGGGAAGACCATCTTGAAAGGGAAATTTATACTCCTAAATGCCTATATGAAAAAAGAAGAGCTAAACTCAAAGATTTAACTGAAAAACTACAGAAACTAGAAAAAGAACAGCAAACCAATCCCAAAGGAAGCAGAAGAAAAGAAATAAAGATTAAAGCAGAAATAAATAAAATTGAGAACAAACAAACAAAAAAAAATAGAGAAAATCAACAAAACCAAAAGCTGGTTCTTTGAGAAGATCAATAAAATTGACAAACCTCTAGCTAGACTAACAAGGAAAAAAAGAGAGAAGATGTAAATAAATACAATCAGACATGAAAGGGGGAAGTTACAACTGACCCCACAGAAATAAAAAGAATCATAAGAGGATATTATGAGAAACTGTATGCCAACAAACTAGACAACCTAGATGAAACAGACCAATTCCTAGAAACGCACAAACTACACTGGTGCTACAAGAAATACAAGAACTTAACAAACCAATCACATTTAAGGAGATCGAATCTGTCATCAAAAATCTCCCAGCAAAGAAAAGTCCAGGACCAGATGGCTTCACAGGTGAATTCTACCAAGCATTTCAAAAAGAATTAACACCAATCCTGTTTAAACTCTTCCAAATATTGAAGAGGAGAGAAAATTATCCAACTCATTTTATGAAGCAACATCACCCTAATACCAAAGCCAGATAAAATTACTACAAGAAAAGAAAATTACAGACCAATCTCTCTAAAGAACATAGATGCAAAAATTCTCAACAAAATACTTGCAAATCGAATCCAAAATCATATCAAAAGACTTATACATCACAACCAAGTGGGATTTATTCCTGGTATGCAAGGCTGGTTCAACATAAGAATATCAATCAACGTTGTAGGGAAGAATCCTTGAGACTTGGACTTCTGGCTTGAGAACAAACACAGTGTCTGGAACGCCAGACACTTGCTCAAAAGGAAAACCTTGAGAGCACTGTTTGAACTCTTGCTGGTACCAAGACTCAATGATAAGATAAAGATAGACAAGAGGTGTAAACTTTGCCTACAATAAACTCACAAGCGATATCTGAGAGTAATTAAACACTAGCCGTGCTTCTCTGCACGTAACTGGAACCTTGCTCTGCTAATAAAAGCACTGGGCTGTCTGTGCTTTGGGGCTAGCTTGGCAGATACGTTCTGCTAGCCCCCTGACCCCAGCTTTCTCTTAAACTCTTTGTCTTGTCTTTCTTATATTGCAGTACCCTTCACTGAGTCACCCACTTTACAGCAACATCTGGCACCCAACGTGGGGCTCGACAAAGAAGGCTCTGATGGATAAGAAACTTTGGGAAATTTCAGTGCCGCTGATACCAGAGGTCAAAAGGGGGTGAGTATTCCCCATATGAAAATTCCTCCTTTGCTCTGGATAATGTGTTAGTCAGGGTAACCAAGGGACAAACTTCTTTGTATTTCCTATTTCTTCTCATTCTATTTCTACTTTCTTTGCTTCGCACTCATGGTGTAAAGGTTAAAAAACAAAGTATAGAGAATTTATTTGCATTAATACAGAAACATTGCTATTGGTTTCCCCAAAAAGGAACTCTTGACAGTAAACTATGGAGAGAGGTGGTTTCTCAAGTAAAGAGGGAATATAGGAAAGGAGAGCCTATTCCTATTCAAGTATGGTCATTATGTAGCCTAATATCTTTAGCTCTTGAGCCCTTGTAGTCGGACTCTGATACTGAAAAGAAAAATGCAGAAAAGCAAACTGCTCCATTCACTTTAGCAACCACAATGGAAGAGGAACATGTTTTAAAAAAGAAAAAAAAAAAAACACCCGATCTGGATTGCCTTTGTGCTCCAGTACAGGCGGTGGCCGCAACAGCCCCAGAGGAATCCTCTTCAATGGAGGAATCAAAAAGACCTCATCCTTTTGCTCCCTGCTTAGAAGAGGCTATGACCCCTCCTCCTTTAGCTAATATTACAGTTCTAAATGTTTCTACATTACAAAAAAGGCATCCGAGAGGCTCAATTAATTAGCCGGAGATGTAGATGCTTATATGTTCCCTGTCCAAGTGACCCCATAGCACCTAATGCTGAAATGCCACAGGAAGGACAACAATTCATGCATACTCCTCTAAATTTTAAGATACTAAAAGAATTAAAGGAGGCATGTGCTAAATTTGAACCTAACTCTCCATATACCTTGGGAATTTTGTGAGGGATTTCTCAAATGGAAAGATTAATTCCTCGGGACTTTGATCAGTTGGCTAGAACCTGCCTCACTGACTCTGAATTTTTACAATTTAAGATGTGGTGGGCTGACGAAGCTCATATTGTTGCATCCTGCAATGCCAATGCTAATCCTCCAGTAAATGTAATATTTGAACAACTTATGGGTTCAGGAGGATATTTAGGTATTCACGTTCAACTTCAGTATTCTGACGTTGCTATAGTACAGTGCTGTCTTTGTTGTTTGCATGCCTGGGGAAAAAACACTCCTCCAGGGTCAGTGGCTCCCTCATTTGCACATGTAAAGCAAGCTGCCTCTGAACCATATATTAATTTTATAGCTCACCTTAAAAATACTCTTGAGTGCACTGTGACAAACCCAGCCATTCAAGATTTATTACTTCGAATTTTGGCCTTTGATAATGCTAACACAGAGTGTCAAAAAGCCCTTAGACCCATGAAAATGGCTGGGGCCACTCTTGTAGAGTATATAAAAATATGCCAAGATATCAGCTTAGAGCACTACAAGGCTCAATTATTAGCAGAGGCATTTGCCGGCATTGCCATAAAAGATAAAGGTCGCGGAACCTGTTTTAACTGTGGAAAGACTGGTCATTATAAAAAGGGTTGTAAAATACAACCTCTTCAACAGCACCGCCTGTTTGAAATTCACAATGGATTAACGTTAATTCCGCCCCCACAGCTTTCAGATCCTCAGCAAACTTATGCACCACCACTTAGGGAAGTGCCGGCCTGGACTTTGCCACTACCGAAAAATTAATACTTAAGAAACAAAATAAAATCTGTCTAACCAATTCAGGAGTGAAAGGGACTATTTCAGAAGACCTAGTGAGATTAATATTGGGAAGATCTAGCATTAGTTGCAGGGGCATCACTATTCTGCCAAAGAGTTAACTAAAATAAGGAAAACATTCCAGCAGCAACTTTGTAAACCTCCTACTGCCTACATAATGATAAGGTTGTGGGATGATAGGGGCTAATAAAATTAAACCACTGGAAGAGTAAGAAAACTTGGCAATACAGTTTCCAGAAAAATTCTCAAAAGCAGTAAAATCAAAGATGTATGTTTCTATTGATGTGTTGTAACTTGTTTTGTGTTTGTCTGTTTATTCAGTCAGTGTATATTTTGATACCTCTGGCTGGTAATATTAAATTGATTAATGAAAATTATTAAAAGAGCTCTATTCAAATGGCCAAAAATTAAATAAGTACTTATATTAATAAATAAATATGGATATTAATTTAAAATAATAAAAATACTTATAACCAAATTAAATCATTATATTAACAAGTTTGTTTAGTGTTGAAGGTAATTGTATGTTGTAAGAAGTTTGCTTGGAAACAGTTTCCAAAATCATTTTGGTAACTTAAGTATGGAAGGTATATAGAATGTGCTTTTATTATTAAGGAAAAAGAAAGTAATTTTGTCCTAAGATAAAATGACTAGTTATTAAGACAAAGTAAAATGTGGGACAAAACCTGAATGAATACAAAAAGTGCAGAAACTTTGTGGAAAAGGAATTTTGTAGTTAAAGTTAAGTAAGATTTAATGGGTCTATCTATAAAAATTTAAAAGCTTTAACGTCAAACAGTATAATAATACAAAGTTAAAGTTTTATTTTTTCTCAAAGTTTCTCAAGTCATTAATCTGTTTTAGTAAAAGTTTACAAAGAGTTTTCACCTGAATAATCAGTATGCAAAAAAGTATCAAAGTAGCTTCTTGTAATTTAACCTTATCGTTTTCTTGGAAAAACAAATTTTATACACATAAATGTATTTTAATCTACAAACCAATACCTTGCTAGTTAACACTTTTCATATTTCAGGAAAAATAATGGGAACTAAAATAGTAAGCACATCAAGGATGTTTTGTAACAAATTAAAAGAGATAAAGTACATTCCAAAAAGTGTTGTATTCCTCCCTGGAGGAGCTGGCCACTCTCCCAGGGGCTGATGCAAAAACCTTAAAATGTACTGCCCAAAGAGTGTTGTGTTCCTTCCCGAGGAGGCTGGCCCCTTCCTCAGGAATTAACAAAATACTCACAAGTTGGCATCTATAGTATCAACTTCATTAATCAAAAACACAGTCAACCAAAACTCTAGTTTCAGCTGCTAATTCAACACTTCCCAGCTAAAAGCTAAATATTGGTAAGCATGTTAAGGTATGTATATATATGGTAAAAGATTGGAATATGACAGTTAACACAACTCTATAAACATCTCCAAAATTCTCTTACTCAAACTAGCTTATATATCATGTCATCTAAAACAAACAAAAAGAAAAGGGGGAGTATGGATACCTCCTGTAGAAATACAATAACCATAGCACTATATATTTTAAATTTTCTAAATTTTGATAAAAACAGCCTCTTAGCAGCTGAGAAACATTTCTCCCCTCATCAGGAGAGTCATAAAATACAAGCTAAAATTCTGTACAAAGTAATGGTAGGAGATGGATCTTAGAAAGGACCCTGTGACCTCATAATGTGGGTGAAAGCGTATACTTGTGTGCTTACACCAACAGGCCTCTGGTTGCTGCCAGCAAAAAACATGAAGCTATACCATGAGCTGGAAAGATCACCCATTCAACCCAATACCACAGATGGAGAAGATAATGATGGAGGAACAAAGGAACTCCTGGCTGCAATCATGACAAAACACTACCCAAACTCAGGGAGTAACTTGGGGAAATCTTAAACAATTAAACCTAAAAAATTCATTAGTACACTTATTGCTTTCATTATTTCAGCTATTATCATAGCTGCCACTGCCACCATTACGGCAGTCGCCTTAACAGTATCTGTCCGAACTGCTACCAATGTTACCAACAACCTTATGATTCAAACTCATATTGATAATAATATTCTTACTGAACTTGATGCTTTAGAAGCCTCTATCCTCTGGATAGGTGAAAAATGACAAGCTCTGCTTATCAAACAAGATTTGCAGCGTGACTGGGAACATGTTAAAATTCGTATAACTTCTTTACCTTATAATGAAAGTCAAAACAGTTGGAATCAAATTAGAAATCATATCCTGGGACGTACTCATAATCTTAGTCTTAACATTTTAGAATTACAAAAGGAAGCCTTAGAAATGTCTCAAAATAGATTAGAAATCTTTCCTGCACTGGAATTTTGGGAAAAAATTAATGACAAATTAAAATCATTAAATTCATTGAACTGGTGGAATAGTCACCATTTCCAAATGATTGCTGGAGGAATAATTATAATCTCAATATGTATATTCTTTCTTTCAGTCTGAAGAAGGTGCCTCAGAAAAGAAATAAACGGCACAAAGAAACAATTGGATATTTTGAGCACATTAGTCATTTCTAATCCTGCAAAAAAAAGAAAAAGGGGAGAGGTGGGGAAGAATCCTGGAGACGTGGAATTCTGGCTTGAGAACAAAGACAGAGTGTCTGGAATGCCAGACACTTGCTCAAAAGGAAAACCTTGAGAGCACTGTTTGAACTCTTGCTGGTGCCAAGACTCAAGGATAAGATAAAGATAGACAATAGGTGTAAACTTTGCCTACAATAAACTCCCAAGCAATATCTGAGGGTAATTAATCACTAGCTATGCTTTTCTGCATGTAAATGGAACCTTGCTCTGCTAATAAAAGCACTGGGCTGTCTGTGCTTCGGGGCTAGCTTGGCAGATATGTTCTGCTAGCCCCCTGACCCCAGCTTTCTCTTAAACTCTTTGTCTTTCTTATATCACAGTACCCTTCGCCGAGTCACCCACTTTACAGCAATAAAACGTAATACACCACATTAATAAATTGAAGGAGAAAAAACACATAATCTCAATTGATGCAGAAAATGCATTTGATAAAACCCAGCATCCTTTCTTGATAAAAGCACTTCAAAAGATAGGAATAGAAGTAAAATTCCCCAATGTGATAAAAGGTATATATGAAAAAGCCACAGCCAACATCGTACTAAATGGGGAAAGGTTGAAAGCTTTCCCTCTAAGATTGGGAATAAGACAAGGATGCCCACTGTCACCACTGTTATTCAATATTGTGCCAGAAGTTCTAGCTAGGGCAATTAGACAAGAAAAAAAAAATTAAAGGCATCTAAGTAGGAAAAGAGGTATTAAAACTCTCACTGTTTGTGGATGACATGATACCATATTTAGAAAATTCTGAAGTATTCATGACAAAGCTACTTGAGGTAATAAATGAGTTCAGCAAAGTGGCAGGATACAAGATCAACATGCAAAAATTAGTAATGTTTTTGTACACTAGTACTGAACAATCTGAGGAGGAAATCAGGACAAATTCCATTTTCAATAGCAACAAAAAGACTCAAATACCTAGGAATTAATTTAACCAAAGAAGTACAGGACCTATATGCAGAAAACTACAAAACCATGCTAAAAGAAATTTGAAAGTCCTAAACAAATGAGAAGACATTCCGTGTTCATGGATTGGAAGAATAAATACCGTGAAGATGTCAATCCTACCCAAACTGATTTATAGATTCAATGGAATACCAATCAATATTCCCAAGTTCTTACTTTACAGAGTTAGAGAAGGCAATTACCAAATTCATTTGGAAGGGAAAGTACACCGGAAAAGACAAAAGCATTCTAAAAAAGAGAGTGACATAGGAGGAATTTCACTGCCTGGCCTTGAAACATATTACAAAGCTACAGTGGTCAAAACAGCATGGTACTGGCATAAAGATAAACACATCAATCAGTGAAATAGAATTGAGAATCCAGAAATAAGCCCTCACCTGTACAGTCAACTGGTTTTTGACAAACTTACCAAGTTAATGTTAATGGGGCAAAATAGTCTCTTCAACAAATGGTGCTGGGAGAACTGGATATCGATAACCAAAAGAATGAAAGAGGACCCCTATCTCACTCCCTATACAAGGATCAACTCAAAATGGATCAAAGACCTAAATATAAAAGCCAGGACCATAAAACTACTAAAAGAAAATATAGGGAAACATCTTCAAGACCTTGTAATAGGTGGTGGTTTCTTGAATCTTACACCCAAAGCACGTGCAATAAAAGAAAAAGTAGATAAATGGGACCTCCTCAAAATTAAACACTTTTGCACCTCAGCAGACTTTGTCAAAAGGTTGACACCTATTTCACACCTATTAGACTGGCTGCTATTAAAAAGTTGGAAAACTGTAAATGTTGGAGAAGATATGTAGACATAGCATATTCACTGTTGGTGGGAATGTAGAATGGTACAGCCACTGTGGAGGACTGTTTGGCAGTTCTTAAGGAAGTTGAATATAGACTTGCCATGGGACCCAGCAATACCATTGATAGGTATATACCCAAAAGAACTGAGAGCAGTGACTCGAATGGATATCTGCACACCAATGTTTATAGCAGCATTATTTATGATAGCCAAAAGCTGGAAACAACCCATGTGTCCATCAACTGATGAATGGATAAATAAATTGTGGCGTATACACATGATGGAATATTATGCAGAGGTAAGAAGAAATGAAGTCATGAAACATATGAAAGCATGGATGAACCTGGAGGACATTATGTTGAGTCAAGCAAGCCAGACACAAGACAAATACTGTATGACTGCCCTATTATGAACTAAATATATTATGGGAAATATAAATATATTATGTGAAATATGAATATGGGTAGAATTGAATATACAAGACAGTTTTTCTCTGAAGCTGAACAAATGTAAGTCAATAGTACAAAATATTTTGTCACAATATTAAAGTATAGCTTTGTTAAAAAAAATAGTACAAAATATTAATATCAGACAAAAAACTATACTAAGTGAAGGAGACCAGACACAGAATATTACATATTGTATTATTCCATTTATATAAAATGTAAATATAAATTAATTTATAAAGATGAAAGGAGATTAGTGGCTATATAGGTTTGAGGAAGGAATCCTAAGGGATGTGGAGTCTTTCTTTTTGGAATAATGCAATTGTTCTAAAATTTTCGAGATGAATGTATAACATTGTGATGATAGTAAAAGCCATGGGTTATACACTTTGGGCAGAATAGCCAGAAAGAGCAGCTACATACAGTGGGGGAAGCATAAAGAGATTGAGAAGTGAGGAATTTTCTTCTTTATCTGTTTTGTGTTTTTTATTGTTTATTGAAATAATGAAAATCTTCTAATGATTGAAGTGTTGAATGCATAACTATGTGATTATAGCAAATACCATTGATTGTACACTTTGGATGAATTGTATGCTTTATTAATATGTATCAATGAAATTGGTTTAAAAAATAATTTTCACCAGTTTTGCTAGGAAGCAGTTCCATGGATTTCCTTCCATTATTATTCTGGAAATGGACCCCACTATATGATCAATTTTATATATCACTGAATTCTATTTGCTTATGTTTTAAGGATTTTTTAAAATATATTTTTAAAAAGATATTTAGATTACATAAATGTTACATAAAAAATATAGGAGATTCCCATATGCCCCACTCCCTACACCTTCCACAGTTTCCCACATTAACAATATCCTTCATTAGTGTGGTACATTCGTTACAATTGATGAACACATTTTGGAGCATTGCCACTAAGCATGGATTATAGTTTACATTGTGGTTTACACTCTCTCCCGCACAATTTTGTAGGTTATGGCAAGATATATAATGGCCTGTATCTGTCATTGCAATGTTATTCAGGATGATTCCTAAGTCCCAAATGCCACCATATTACACCTATTTTTCCCTCTCCCTACCCTCAGAAACTTCAGTGGCCACTGCCTCCACATCAATGATATAAATTCTTACATTGCTAGAATCACAAAAAGTCTATAGTAGAATATCAGTAAGTCTACTTTGGTCCTAGTTCATTCCCCAATTCTGAGGATTCTGGGATGGTGATGCCCATTCCACCTCTAATTGAGGGGGGCTTTGATCCCATAGGACAGATGGATGGGACTCTCTTGCTTAGTTGTAGACTCTCTCGGTTCCTTGGGATGGTCAGTATCCATCATCATCCCCTTGTTAGCTGTCCTGGGTGAGTCCAATGAACTGGAGAGTAGGTGCTGCAACTCCATTGAGATTCGGGGCCAAGCTGATACATGGACAACCCAAAGATTCAAGTCTTTTGGACAAATACCTATGAAATCTAGTACTAATTACAGGTTCAAATAGAATGGTCAGAAGAGCCATGTGTAGGGAAACCACAACTGAGCCCAACTCTGTCACACTGGGGATTTAAGGATTTTTAAAAAACATACCTAGAGATATTGAGCAGTAGTTTTCTTAAACATTTTTGTCGGGTATTTTTTTTTATCAGGGAAATGCTGTTTTTATAAAATGAGTTGGGGAGTTTTTCTTCATCCTCTAATTTAAGGGAGTTGGTGTAGAATTAGTATTATTTCTCCCCCAAATATTTGACAGAATTCACCACTGAAGTTCTGGGTATGAAATTTTCTTTTTAAGGTTTTAAATTACAAATTCAATTTCTTAATGAGTGAGATCTATTTCTTCTGTGTCAGCTTTGGTAACTTATGCCTTTCAACAATTTGACCATTTTGTCTGTATTACCAAATTTATCAGCAAGACACTGTTTAAAATTTCCTAAGCTTTTAAATCTCTGGAAGATCTGTAGTGAAGTTCCTATTTCATACCTGATATTGGAAATTCCTTTTCTTTATTATTGATCAGTTTAGCAAAGTTTATCAATTCTATCTTTTCAAAGACTCAACTTTTCATTTCATTGATTTTTCCTATTGTGAGGTTTCTATTTTATTGATTTCTGCCCTTATCTATTATTCTCTTCCTTCTATTTTCTATGGGATTGATTTGCTTTTCTTTCTATAGTTGCTTAAGATAATAGCTTAGGTAACTGATTTTAGACCTTTATTCTCTAATAGAAATATTTAATACTATAAATTTTCCTGTAAGCACCATTATAGTTGCATCTTACAAATTTCGATATATCTTTTTTTTTTAAAGGAGGTATGGGGGATTGAACCCAGGACCTTGTATATGTAAAGCACATGCTCAACCACTGAGCTACACCTGCTCCACTGATACATCATTTTCATTTCACTTAGATCATTTTATAATTTCCCTTATGAATTCCTCATTGGCCCACATGTTATTTGGAAATGTGTTGTGTAACCTCCAAATATTGGGGGCATTTTTCAGAGTATTACTTTGCATGATTTCAATACTTTTAAAAGCATATTTCTTCTTGACAGCAAACAACTGACTTGGTTTTAAAAATTTTTTTTCAATCAATTTGACTTGCTTTTTAAAATCCAGTCTGACAGGCAGGAGTCTCTCGAGAGCATTGGTAGTTCATAATAGGGGAGGACAAACCAGTGTGTCAAGACCTCAAACTTGTTGCATGTAACTATGATTTTTGTTATCCATGGCGTGAAGCAAGGGGGTCGCCATGGGCCCCGGGGGTGGCGGGGGGAGGAATAGAATAGATCAAATGGGGGGTATTTAGTGGACAGTTGCATTGTTCATGATCTTACAATGATGGACACAGGACATGGTAAATATCATCAAAATTTATAAAAGTGTATGGTCTAAAATGTAAACCATAATGTAAACCATTGACCATGTTTAGTAGCTATGTTTAACTATTTGTATATCAGTTATAACAAATGTACCATCCACACATAAAAAGGTATTAATACGGGGGGGAGGAAAGGGGAAGGATGTTGGGTGTGAGAGTCTCCTGTATTCTGCGTGTGACTTTGCTGTGACCTAAAACTTCTTTGAAAACAAAATGAAAAATAGTGAGACACTGGAGAATGAGTGGGGTAGACAGGACACCAGATATTGTGGTGATAAAAGGCAAAATGTCAAAAAAATATTTTAAAAATATTTTT
>JAQZBX010061691.1:0-17062 GCA_029593785.1 Cabassous unicinctus
TTGGACATCCTTGATTAGTTGTTCCATGTTGTGCATATCTTCCTGCTTTTTAGTTTCTCCATTAGTATGGCCCAAGGCTTCCTGTTTCTTAGTATGACTTGCAATTTTTTCCTGAAGTCTAGGCATCTGTTTATCTTAATGGACTTATTCAGTTGGTTAGTTTCTCTTTCAACTCTAGTGTTTTATTTTTGCTTGCTTTTGTGTTAAGTCCTCTTTATCACTTGGTTCCATTTATTCTATATCCTTGTAATTTCCCATGTTCAAAAGAAAAACTATTAGATTCACAAAAAAGGAAAGAAAGAAGAGAAAAAAGAAAAATAAAAGAAAAAATAAAACAGGAGGTAAAAAGAACAAAAGAAGATACACAAAAAAAATGTAATAAGGGGGAAAATAATAAACAGGAATAAAAATTTTAAGGGATGAAAAATAGAAACAGGAAAAAGAAAAATAAAATAAAATAATAAATAAAATAAAGCCAGATAAATGAGAAGAGAAGAAAGAAAGACAAAACAGGGAAAGACAGGAAGGAAGAAAGAAAAGAAGGGGGCAGAAAATGAGAGAAAGACAAGAAAAATGGGAAGAGAAGAATAGAAGAAAAACAAGAGACGAATGAATGAAAATAAGAACAAGATAAAAATAAACAAGCAAAACAAAACAAAAGAAAAGGAAAGGAAATAAAAATCTGGGTCTCCCTCTCAGACCGCCACAACTGGCTTGGCTCCTCCTCACAGATGCCTGTTTTGGCCAAACCATCATCCCACAAACCCTTTCTCTGCAGCTACCTGGGTGAAGAGTGATAGAGAGAAAAAATAAATAATAATAATTATAAAAACAGGCCTCTCACTCAGGCCACCAGTGACTCACAGGGCTACTCCTCTCCAGCTGCTTGTACCTGCCAATCAATCACCCCACAGCCAGCCTCTCTGCCAGTACCTGGATGAAAGGGGGAAAAAAAAAAAAGAGGAAATAGGGGAAAGAAAAGCAAGAGGTAAAAACAAAACAAACAGGAAAACCTCTGGCTAAGTTCCTCAGCTCTCTCCTACCCTAAGCAGGCTAGGTACATGCCCGCCTCTGGGACCTCTTCTCAGCAGCTCCTGTATCCCCCAGAGCTGGCTGTAAGGCTCTCCCTCCCTCAAGGCTAGGTGGACAGTTTACCCCTCTGCCTGAGCTGGTATGCGCCCTTCTTCTCCAAAGCTGGCTGGGCGGCTCCCCTTTTCCCTGATGCCTGGCTGGAACCCCTTTCTCTCTTATTGCCCCCACTACACCCTGGCTTCCCTTATGTCTGGCAACCCTACCTATCCCACACTTTCTAGAGGAAGAGTGCAGCCCGCCATTCCCTACTCTGCTATCTTGGACTCCAACTTTATTTTCTTAAAATGTTTTTCCCTAAGTCTTGACTGTAATAAAATCAAAATAAAATAGTTGATTCACTTTATTGTCTTTGTTACGGATAATGGGAAAAATATAGATTCACTTTTAAATATTTCATTTGTGTTTTCATTTGTTATAAAAATATACTGTTAGACTACCTATTGTTCAACTGTGCATAATTTAAAATATGCAAAAAATGATTGCCAAGGAAATTGGTAAAGAAGCATTGCTATTACCTAAGAAGCTCCTACAAAATAATGGAGTATATCCAAAAAATATTTCAGGAGTATTCACCATATACTACTAAATAGAAAATATAAAGATACATAAGCCTTTGTACTTGATATTGGAGGGCTTGTGGAAAAATGCTGAGAAGACTTTAATAAGGAAATTAATGAACTGTGCATTAGGGTTATGGAGGTCCAAGCTGAGAGATCTGGCAAAAAAATTAATAACATTTCTGCAGTCTGAGAAGCTTCAACATGGTGGTTTATATTTGTATAGTCTTGAGATTGATTAAATGTAGCAAAAGTAATTTCATGTGGTCACCAAATCATCTTCCTTCCCCACCTCCTTTCCCCAGGGACGTAGGAAGAGTACATTTCACAGTGTGTTTGCATCTACGAGTCTATATGACTAAATATGGTGATGACATGTGGGCTGAAGCCTTTTGGTTACTTCCAGACCCATGTAATGGCATAAAAGAAATTACATTTGGTGCCTCTGCATCCTGCCTGGCTTATTCTAAGTTTCTGTTTGAGTGACACCCCAGTTAGCTTTACCCTGGGTGTAACTGCAACCCTGGGTGTAACTGCAACCCTGGGTGTAACTGCATCCATTCGGTTTGGATGATAAGAACTACCCTTAGTTTCCCTTGCTGCTGCATCTCTGAAAGGCCCCTTTCCCTTCCATGCATAAGAAGCTGCCCTCCGCTTCTCCAAACTTCCCTTGCCCCTTCTGCTTTTCACACTCTATTGTTTGAAACTTCCAATCCCCAGTATCTATGGAAAAGCCCTTCTCCTCCTGCCTGGGTTACAGTAAAGGTAAGCGCCCAGGCCCCACATGTGCTTCCTCCCCCTCCTCCAGGACTTTCCCAGGAGCCTAGGTTAGGTAAGTCCCAGCCTCCACCACCCTCTTTTTCCCCATTCCCCCTCCAGGACCTTTGATCTAACAAAGCTATCCTTTCATGCATTCTGAACTAGCTGGCTACCTATGTTCGCCTCATCACCCAAAGAAATTTCACATAACATCCAAAACAATTCAGCCCTTAAATGTCCACATTCTCTCTTCTTTCTGGAAGCTGGAAGTGAAGGCCTTCAGCATAGTGGGTTACACAATCTAAAGAACCTTGATCCCTGAGTCAGTAATGAGAACATGCCTCTCCAGGATAATCACCCTACCTGATTAGAGCTATGAGGCAAGCAAGAGATGAGTCTGTTATGCATTAAGCCAGTGGGTTGTTAGTTCGAGCAGCTATCATTCTTTATCCTGACCAACTCCTGGTGGGGACAGATACAAATTAGAGCTGAGACAGCGAGGATGAAGTGGATAATGGAACCGTGGTGATTTGGTGCATCAGAGACATTTAGAGTAATAAAAGTCTGAACTGTATTGTTTTATTACAAAAGACTCCATATGCCGTGAAAAGGAGTTGGTATATTATCATGAAAGCAAATTGGTGCCAGATGATTTTTAAATGGAAGCAACATGGTCAACTTGATTTTTTTTCTTTTTGTCTTTCCTTCTTTTTTCTTTTTCTTTTCTTTTTCTTTTTAGGAATTTAGTAATGATGCTGGGTACAGAATGAACAGAATTAAAAATACTGATGGAGATAGGTAAAAGTGCATTTTAAAGATATCTCTGCAGTGGAACTAGCCACACTCTGTGACTGATTAGACATGAAGAAGGGAAAAAATGCAAGGGCCAAAAATTAGTGTGAAATTTCACTTTAAGACAGCTAGCACCATAAATGGATATAAGAGATTGAAGAACTAGGACAAATAATTTTTGTAAAGGGTAGGAACTGGTAGGGATGGGGATGTTTTATTTGATAACTATAGCACATTTGGTAAGTGAAAATCTGTCAGAAATAAAGTTCTTATGCTCAGGAGAGAATTTGTCATCAAAACATGAAATTTTTGATGAAGAGTGTGTAGTGAAGTCATTTGGATGGTCATGGGTCTTATAGACACTGATCAAAGCTATGACATTTCCCATGAAAAATACACATTTACCATAATCAGAGTGTTCATAAATGCTCTGAAATTTTTAACATGGGACCCAATTTAAAATACAAACCAAAACAGTACAAAGTCTGGAAACATGGAGAAAAATAATAGACAAACATGGATAAATATTTTCTTAGAAGTCTTGAAAATAGAATATTTTAAGAAAAATAGGATAGTCAACAGTGTCAAATACCTTTGAATAGCAACATAGGATGGTGGTTCAAAATAGACTATTAGGTTTGTAGTCATCGGAAGAGTATTTTTGTTGTTATGGTTGAATTTGCCATGCTGCCTCCCAAATAATACTCTACAAGCCATCTAAATGATAAGTGGTGAATAGGAATTGATTAGCTACAAGGGTATAGCACCTTTTACAATAGTATCTTTAGTGATAAAAATGAGAACATTTGGTTAAAGTAAACAATTTAGTGGCAGTGGAGTGACTAATAATTGAGAGGAAAGATTGCAATGGACAAGGTCCTGGAGGATTTAGGAGAGGGCAGGCTCAAGATCACAAGTAGGGAAGAAGTTTTGCAGAAAAGCTAAAGAAAGATCTGGTGCAAGTATGCTTAGAGGCTATGGGAAAGTTGTAGAATCACATCCAGCACCCCCAGTTTTCTCACTAAAAGATGAGGTTCATTATTCTAGTTTTGTGAACTCTACAGAAGTTCAAATCCAATGCCATTTTTCTAGTCAGGATTTCAGTCTCAATATAAATTTATTTTCTTTCAACAATAAGATTGCCAACTGTAAGAAAGTATGTAACTATTACCTGTGCTTCCAAATCCTTAAATTTCTTACTTTAGACTTCAAATTCCCTTAAGATATATTGCAATATCATTCTGGCAGTATACCTCATGAAGGAACTTAGTAGAAAATAGGATTGATATATTTTGCAATTTCCCTGTCAGAGTACTTGTTTTGCAAAGGTCCTGATTATTCATATTAGATCTATATATGACTATTTCTGATTTTATCTGTTGAAGACAACCACCATCAATACCCATGTTTTACTTTCAATTCCATCCATCCTGCCTAGCCAGGCTATGCTATCCTTCTCTTTCTTTAAAAATTCTATCCTATATTTCATATCGAGTCTAATTACATACTCAATACTTGAATAAATCCCTTTCTGTTTCTTTACAGACGTTTCTCATCTTCCAGATATTGACAACCCCTCCTCTCTCTAGAAGCTATTTATTCATTTTAACAAGTTTAAAGGTATGGCCAGTTTGCATGTGTAGCAAAATAATTGGGGATGGTCATGGATGGGAAGACAAAAATACTCGCTGGAGAACAGAAAGAAAAGAAGGGGAGATTACCAACACCCATTGAGTATCAACAATCTGCTAGATACTCTCTAGCTGCTCTATAAACTGTTCAATTTACTTCTAATAACAACCTAATATTACAGACGAAGAATCTAAGTCTCAGAAACATTCTTAATCTGTAAAAAATACACATTTTATAAACAGCAAAGTTTTGAATTTAAATCTGCTTTTTTTTTTTGAGAATCTGCTTGACTATGCTGTCTCCCAAATAATTCTGCAGGCTCCATTGGTTTCCAGGTTACTGTAGCTTGCAGTGGATTGAAGCAAATTGCAGTTTTTTTTTCCATTCCAAGAGAGTCAATGTGTTATAATAAGTGAAGTATTTGGGTTTCTTCTTTATAACTATTAAGCTTTGACTTAATCATATAACTTGGCATTATTTTCAACATCTGACAGCATTAAGATTAAAAAGACAATATTAAGCCCAACAGAATTTACATTTAGGATTTGCTCTATGTTCTATACTTAGAATAGGTTACCAGTTCAAACTATCAGGTTCTCAGTTTATTAAAATTTGATCATGATTCTCATCTGTCCAGGAAAATGTTTTATTATCCTTGGGAATAGGCCTAAATAGTTCATAGACTGAATAATAACTGCACAACTATTTGTTTTGGAATTCAACTTGATTCAGCAAACATGATGAACACCTGTATTTGGAATGCAGCATGATTAACATTTGGAAAGTGGTCATCCATTCCGAAATTTCATTTGAAGTTCTCTGGTTTCTAGCTCTATCATTTGTTTCAAAGCTTATGTAGGAGGCAGCTTGATGTACAAAACGAGAGGCCCTGTTTAATCCTTGTCAAGGTGTTGAAAGGAAAAAAAAAATTCAATCACAGTTGGGAATTACGTGGCAAAATCATGTTTGCAGGTACCCCAAGTTCCTATCCTGCTCTATGCAGGGAATACTTGATACATTGTTTTCTGACCTAAACACCCAAACAACAGTGTCTGCCACAGATGTGAATGATACATTGGCATCCAAGCTTCTCTAATGTTTGAGTCTCTTCTACTACTTAAGTATTTTCCATGTCGTTCAGCTGCCAAGTCTCACACCTGTGGATCAATCCTACACTAGATGTAATTTAAGTAAAATTTCACATCTACTTCCAAACTGATGCCAATACCAAGGGATTTTCAGCCATTTGGGGGAAAAAGCCCACAAAAACTAGAGGTAGACATATCTTTGGTACTGTCTCACTTACAGATTACTGAGGCAGACTTGTGGAGCCTTCCCTCACTTGTTAATGAGCAGTGCAGATCTTCTCCACTGGTTGATGCAAGTTTCTCATTACATGCCCCATGTTACTGATGACAGTATTTGTGAAAAGGGAACACAAGTCTCCAAAATGAGAATAGCTGGACTTTTCAGTAGGGACAATCTCCTGCTGTTCCTGTAGTGTATTGTTAGGAAAATGATCCCAAGTTCAAATAGCTTGGGTAAGTCAATGTAAATCCACCAAGCCACCTGGCACCAACTTTGCCTTAGTCCCTTGAAAGACATAATAGAGGAGACATAAATCCTGAACCAATGTAATCCTGAGCAAAGGGAGCTAAAAAGGAAAAGGCATATGGTCCATTTTATTATTGTTATGCAATTAGAGTGCTTGTGAAAAGACATAGGTCAGACAGCTCAGGCTTGGGTTTCAGTCCACACTTTTGCAAACTCAATAATTTGTGTGTGGCAGTGATCCATTTTAGTTTTATATGTTTGTGTTGTTCAAACAATTACATATCCTGCCCCAAGAAATTACATATATTAAAAAAAAAAAAAAAGATAATTAAAAAATCTAATTACATACCTTCAGAGTTCCTCTAGGGATTGATACATTTCTAGACCAAATTTCTGACATGTATACAAGCTGTTGGATTGAATGCAGAAGGGATAACAAAAAAAAAAATGTGTAAAATAAAACATTAATAGTGACTGAGTGCATACAACATGCTGAGGATTGTGTTGTGTATTTGAGAGACATTATCTCATATATTCATAGATAATAAAAATGTATAAATTACACCTAGCTGATTTATAAAAAGAAAGTGAGTGGATGGGAAAATTAACAACGAAAATTTGTTTTTCTTAGGTATAGCAGTTCCAGATAGACCCAGGAATGTTCAAAGGGATGAAAGACTATGAAGCTGAATGACTCATTTCCTTCTTGTTTCCCCATAAAGGTAAAAAGAGGAGAAAAGACAAGCAGAGAGCAGAGAAAGGAGAAAAAGAAGTCACTTTGCCCTACATTTTTCGAATGCTTTGCAGATCAACCTCCACTATCTAATGGGGATGAGGACAGGGCTAAGTGCTTACTCACATGTAGTTCTTGGCTTTGCTCTATGGTTATATTGGTTGGAAAAGGATCCATATCATACCCTGTTTCTCTTTGTTGTTAAACCAGATGGAGACAGCTGGCCAGCTTAGACTTTGTTGTTGTTGTCTTAGTTTAGTTTTCTTTTATTTTTAACAGAGCATGTCTCATGATTTAGAAGGTAGAATAATTTTAATAGAATCTAAAGTATTTATGTACAAAAATTACAAGATTTCTATGAAGATTCTGCAATAGGCTCCTGTTACTTTAATTGACATAATTGGGTCTGTTCTGCTGTCAATATTTCAAGTAATTTATGATAACTATAAAGTCTTTTAAGTAAAATTCTCTAGGGAATTATGTGCTTATTAAGGGTTACCCCTGCTTCAGATGGTTTCAGGGAAGAAATGCCTTCAGCCAAGTGAGACTTAAAACCAAGCAAATTCTCTGATCACAACAATAAATGATACTTCAGTATATATGGTCATTCCTACTTATACCAGAGTTAATTTGTTTGAAAAAAAATAATGCATTTTAGAACCTTTGCATATTGTCAGTAGGAATATAAAATGGTATAACCGTTTGATGGCTCTTCATAAAGTAAAACAGAATTATCATATGACTTTGCAATTCTACTTCTAGATATATACCCCCTAAGAACTGAAAACAGGGACTTGAACAGATAGTTACTTATATTAATAGCATCCTTAATTCACAATTGCCAGAAGGTAGATGCAATCATGTGCCTATCAATGAATAAATGGATTAACATAATGTGGTATAGATAATGGAATATCATTCAGCAGGAAAAATGAATGAACTACTGATATATGCGACAACATGAATGAACCTTGAAAACATTCTTTTGAGTAAAATAAGCAAAACACAAAAGGACAAATCTCTATGGTTAACTTATATGAAATATGTAGACTAAGCAGATTAATAGAGATAGAAAGTAGATTAGAGATTACTGGGTCCTGGAGGAGTGGGGAATGAGGAGTTAAGGCTTAGTGAGTACAGAGTTTCTGTTTGAAGTGATGGAAAACTTTTGGTAATGGATGGTGGTGATGGTGCACAGCAATGTGAATTTAACTAATATTACTGATTATACACTTTAAAATTGTGTACTCTTTGAAAACAAGTCATGACACTATACTTTAGGAGTGGGAAGTGATGCTCCACCTCTTTGGGAACAAAGTGTCTCTGACAGTTTTTTTTGTGTGTGTGAACTGTTGAATCCTTTTTTTAAAAAAAAAAAAAATTGTGGTAACATAGTCTAACTATTTTAAAGTGTATAACTCAGTAATATTAGTTAAATTCACATTGTTTTGCACCTTTACCACCATCCATTACCAAAAGTATGGAAAAGGGGTGGGGAAGTAACTCTCCAGTGGAGAAACCTGATGAACACTACCTCAGTCAGGTGGTCAAGGTGATGTCAACAGTGACATCATGTTGATAGTATGTATCCTTGATATGATGTGATACAAATGGAACTTTACCTCTGTGTTCCTCCTCCCAAACACCTAGAACCCCAGTCTAACCTTGGGAAAAACATCAGCAAACCCAAATTAAAAGACATGCTACAGAATACCCGATAAGTTGCTTTTCAAAACTATCAAGATTATCAAAAACAAGTAAAGCCTGAGAAACTACCACAGGCCAGAGGAACCTAAGACGTCATAGCATCTAAATGTAATGTGGTACCCTGGATGGATCCTGGAACAGATAAAGGACTTTAGGATGAAACCAAAGAAACCTGAATAATGGATGATGTTTAGTTAATACTAGTAATATATCAATATTGCTTCATTAGTTGTGACAAATGTACCACAGTACATAAAATGCTAACGGGTGAACTCTCTGTACTATCGTTGAATTTTTTTTTTGTAATTCTAAATTATTGTAAATTTAAAGTTTTTAAAATAGAAAGATATCCTAAGTAGGAAAAAAACCCCTAACATTCTACTAATAGAGCGCTAGTTCTATAAGCTATTTAAATAATCTTTTCCTTTGATAGATCAACCTTTTAAGACAGTATCCTGATTAGACATTGGCCTGTAAGATTGCTGAACGAACATATTATGAATTACCTTATTATCCACCTTGTACCCCTTGTGAGTTGGGCACTGAAACACACCCACATGTCATAATGCCAAGAAAATAATAATTCAGACAACAATAATCAAATGCCCCTCAATATCTAAGCAGCATAAGTTTTTCTCCTTAGATTTGTGTTGTCAGTTGATTTGAAGGAAGAGGCAAAAAAAGTCAAAAGAGAAATGTCTGAAGAAAAAAGAGAAGGAAGATTTAGAGGAGATAAAGCAAAAGGAAAAGAAGATGATACCCAAGGTTAATGCAGTTCTTCTCTGAAGTTACTGTGTTTGAAAATGAGGGAAAGGAATACATGAGTGAAGTTCATCATGGAAATTTTTATAATAAATTCCTCATAGATTAGAACCTCTGAGAGTAGAATTTCATGACTCAATTCCTAAAAGTTACTTATATCTGGAAAATAACTTTTCTTTCAACAGATTCCTGATTTAGTGTTCAAAATAACACTAATTCAAGGATTTATATTGATGTTTTTCTGGTAGACAATTAAACTAAATCTTATTTACATCTTAAATTATTGTTTTTTGTTTTTTTGTAGAAAAACGCCTTTTATATAATGGACATATTTCAAAAACATGATTACAAAAATACTAATGGATTCAACATTCAATATAAAAATTAAAATTTGTTAATAACTTAGAAGACAGTATATCACTTGTTGATCAAATCCTCCATCTCCTTTGAGTAAACATTGTCTTGGATAGTTAGCTCACCTTCTCTTTATTTTCTTTATTTTATTATGTAAGTAAGTGTATTAGTCAGCCAAAGGGGTGCTGATGCAAAGTACCAGAAACCTTTGGCTTTTATAAAGGGTATTTTGGGGGGGATATAAGCTTACAGTTATAAGACCCTAAGAGTCCAACTCAAGGTACCATAAGAGGTACTTTCTTACCTAAAGTCATTTGCCACGTGTTGAAGCAAGATGGCAGGCGATGTCTGCAAGTGTTCAGACTTCCTTCTTCTTAAGGCTCTGTGGTCCCAGCTTCTTCCAATCTCAACTGCAGGCTGGCATAAGGCTTATTTCTCAGGGCTTCTCAGCTGCTCTGTTCTCTTCAGCTGCAAACTATCAGGCTCTTCTCTCTTCCCAGGACCTCTGCCATGTCTATGGGGCTGTCTCTCTTCTTCTGTGTTCTTCTCTGTTTATCTACTTCTGTATTCTTTATTGAGTGCCCATTTATATAGCCAACCAAGGGGGCAGGGACTCAAGCCTGCTGATGTGGTCAAATCAAAGCCCTAATCTTGATTTAATAAAGTAAAAGTGAAACCTCTGAATTTAATACAATCAAAGGGATATCATGCCCAGAGGAACACACCAGTTTATAAACATAATCTCTCTTTTTGGAATTCATAAATAATGTCAAATTGCTACAGTAAGTATCTTTATATTCTGCCTGATTTTAAGGGGAACACTTTGAACATCTTGAAGTGCAATGTTTGCTATGATGACTTGTACAAACTTTGGAGTGAGTTGGGAACATAAGCTCTGGCACAACATAAACTTTCAGCAAATGGCCACTTGATTACACAGCATAAAGGATCCAAAAAAGCAGGGGACAAGATCCCGTCCTAGATCTCCCAGGGAAGCCAACTGTGCCAGGCAAGGTCAGTGTATGTCAGGTCCTCATAACTCATTCCCCTTATACACACCACATTGGAGAGAGGAGACAAGTCTGTGCTGTCAGGGTCGAGAGCAGTGGGAAGGGGCCCTGCCATGAGTGTTCCTGTCCTGGTAAGCAGCTGGAAATGCTTGTTTCTAGTTTCTGTTTTAGGGTATGGTGGCTACTTTAGACCTATCAGCTCCCCCTGGGCTGCAGAATAGAAACATATTGAAATATCTCACACAGTAGAAAAGGAGGGAGGTAGGCAGGGCTGGGCTCAGAGATGGCCAGGAAGCCTGTCTTTGACTCCCCAACATAAACATTTTATCAGGTTAAGAAAATTCTCTTTTCTTTGTTTCTACTAGAATTTTGACAGAAAAATAAACTTGAATGATACTTTTGTTATACTCTTTAAAATCTAGAATTTTAATTTTATTCTACTTGAGCATAATCTTAATGAGACTGAGGTTGCACAGCTGCCCTTTGTTTAGGAAAACACATGTAAGTTTTAAGTAGGTGAATTTGCCCTGAGGGCTTGAAAAATAGCTCTAGGGCATGTCACTGCAATTCAGGTTCGTCTTTACTTGAGTCGTAGAATCATAATACTTAACATTTCTATGTCACACAACGTGCATTAGAAATATTTTCTGTTATAATTCCCTTGGATTTTATTATCTCTATATTGCATCTTAAGAAACAAAATCTTAATTATGTTAAATGACTTTACCGGTGTCACATTGCCAATACATGACAGAACAGGAGGAGGAAGTCATTCTTATCTTTAATTCTCTTGCACTTTTCACTCTGCCTTTCCGTGTGTTTGATGCTAGCTTCAAATGGCAACTTCTCTTACAGAAAGAAAAGATACCAATTGTTGAATTCTGACGTGAAATTTAACATCTAAATTGGCAATTTCATTATTGTGATTAAAATGGATTTCTGTAATATTTTATAGATTGTGTTCAATTCTATATATTCTTTTTTTTTTCAATTCTATATATTCTTAAATCCTTTACCACCCATCACTCAGGGCAGTTACTTATAATTTCATTCAATATAAAATTATTATTTTATAAAATTTCAAAATCTGTCACAGCTCTTCCTAATGCCAGTTCTGCCCCAATATATCTTCATTGAGTTAAAGTGTTCTCTTTCACTCTGCAACTCAGATCTGAGAAGCAGTTTGTCACCTTCAGCTGCAGAAGAAGAATTTCCTGTGTGATCACTGACAAACCTGTTCTGGGAAGCATCCAGTCAATTTGGCAGGCCCTTCAGTCTTGCTTTGTCAGAGGCTGAGACATGTCCTGTCAGATCAGGTGACACGCACAACTAGTTCATTTTAGTATAACTAGATTACTGAGAGATACAATAAGAGAAAATGTTTATTTCCCATTTCTGATTGTTCTTCTCATGATCTGTAGTCACCTATCCATTCAATTTTAGAGGTGCTGAAACCAAAATGAAGAATCTCAAAGCTTTTTGTAAATTTTAAACCCAATATCAAAATAATATAATAAATTTTATTTTATATTGTCTATCAATACATGTTACAATATCATTATGTATTATAATAAGTTTACATGGTAAACTCTCAATTGCTTAACATTTTAAACTAATATTTCATTTTAATATTGTTTTCAATTCCTCATTGTTTTATTTTGACCTCATGATATTTTTTCACTTAGTAGAGAACTTCAGTTTTTAAAATGTTTTTCATAAAATTTTAACCACAGACTTGTACAGGGCAATCAGTTGGCTTGTGGTTGGGACTCCAGAGTCTATGGATATAAAGGCCCTGGGGGAGTTCAGAGCCAGTGCCCCCCGCCACACCCCCACCCCTGCTGAGAGGAAGGAAACAGCACAGAATCTGTCCACAGTGGTTCAGAGGCACCACATCTCTGGCAACTGAAAGTGCATTCATATGACCTGTATTAATCTATATGTAACCTTCGAGAAGACTTTCTATTTTTGCCATGTTCAAATTTTAGTTTTATATTTTTTGGCATGTTTGGTTTTGGCCTGAAAGCAATGTACAAACAGGGATGTTAATTTGAAATTTTTGGCCTACTTTCTATACAAGGCAATTTTAGAAATGTTTTTAAGTGCCAAGTTTTTATTTCAGATAAAATAGCTAAACCTTTAAAAATGTATTTTGCCTTAATTTAAGATTGAGGAAAATTTCTTTTCCAGTTCTTTACGATTAAGTGGATGCAACTAGTTATTAATTCTTAAATTATCATTGTAACAGAGAACCATATATTTAAAAAAATGAATTTGAACCCATTTATAACTATACACAATTGCTTAGAGAAGAATAAGATATTAGAACCACCGTCTAAATGGTTTACTTGGATATCTGAGATATGTATTTTTAAAGTTGACTATTTTAGCCAAGAGCATACACATGCATAACAAGATGTTCTTTCCTTGATATGCCTCTCCAGAACCCAGCAGGCATCAGGAAAGGGACTCTCAGTAACACTGCTGGAAGGACTGAACAGCCCTAAGGGGCAGACAGCCCAAACCAGCTAAGGAGTTTTGGGCTATATCCCAGGCAGCTTATTAGAAGAGCAAAGGGGATAGAAGTTCCCCCAAATTCCATATACTGACTGCCTTAAAACTGTGATTTTAATTCTGTGGTGCTGAAACTGTGTCAAATGGCCTATAGCAAGATATGTACTATGTGCTGCAAAATGATGCAAAATAAATACTCACTGTTTTGAGAGCAAACTCATTAGTAGGGAAAATACAGTACTATACACACCCTAAGGATATTTGAGTATTCACATAGGCACATAAATGTTGATGTGAAGTGTTGTTCATGGGTGATGGTAACTGTACATTTTTTTCATTAACATAGCTATTGAATTTCTATTAAGTTGACTAAGGGCTTTAAGAGATCTGTTCATTTAGGGAAAACATCTGGATAAAACTAATTATAAAAATGGCCATAATTTAATATTAAAAGGCTCTTTTCCAGTTCAAAAATATTTTCCCTCTTTCATTTGAGAAACAAAACCCTTTAAAATAGAAAATATTATTTTTAGCCCAATTTCACAGGTGAGGAAATTAAGGATATCACAGGTTGAATTTCCCAGAATGAATGCTGTGTCTTAGTTTGCCAAGGCTGCTATAACAAAATACCACAGACTGGTTGGCTTAGACAACAGGAATTTAGTGTCTCAAAATTTTGGAGGCTTGAAGTCCAAAATTAATGTATTGGCAGGCCATGATTTCTCTGAAGTCTGTAGTGTTCTGGTGGTGGCTTGCTGTCAGTCAGTCCCTGCCTCCATCCCATGGCCATCTGTCTCCTTGGTCTCCTCCTGTAGCATTCCCATGTCCAAATTTCCTTTGCTTATAAGGACTCTGACATATTGGATTAAGGCCCACCCCTTTTCAGTTTGGATCATAGTAATAGAATTTTTACAAATCCCGTTTACAAATAAGTTTCCACTCAGAAGATAAGGGGATAGGACTTGGACATATTTTAGTGGGGGAAATGATTCAATTTACCATACTGTAAGATGGAATTTTGCATGCACATTTATTAGGAAGTGTGCTTGGGATCAATATCGTAGAAGAGAGGAGGAAGAAGCCAAGATTGGGAAGAGGGAGAACCTGAGTTACAATGGGCCTCATAGGGAGTTCCAGATCTGTCATGACCATTCAGAGGTCCATTCTAGCTAGGGTATTGGGACTGTTTTTCCCCATGTTGATCTGTCATTTGATGCAAACTTTGCCTGCAAGGAGGCATGAATCTGGGCAGGTAATTTTATTCAGCTGAAGTGATCAGCAAGGAGAAATGACAGATAAGGACTATTGTCTAGCGGCACTTCTGGAAACTAAGGGATAAGTCCTTTATACTTGAAGGAGTATCTGGGTGGCACATTACAGCATCCACCACATTACTCAGGTATAAAGTGGATGTACCAAGACTTAAAAGAGATGTAATAATAAATTCTATTCCTATATCTTCTTATTAGCATTTTGTAAATTGTTCTGTCATTTTGCACTAATTTACTTGACTTTACACTGCATTCATAAATTCAACTAGAACTGAGTTTTATAACAGCATCTCAGTACAAGCAAAGGAGTTTGTCTGCATTACAAAAGTGGATTAGCAAGATTTATTTTCAAAATGCTCATTTACTAAGCTAATGAATGTGTTCAAGTATGTAAAAATATACTGAATATGTATCTGTCTATGTATTTATACTACATATAATGAGAATGAGATTATATGGAAACTTAAGAAAATGATATTTATTTGAAGCATATCTAGGTATCAACAGGATGTCTGAAATTTATAGAAAGGAAGACATTACCTTGACTAAGGATTTGCCAATTACACATTCCTGAGATTCTTTTTCTCTGACTTTCTTGGGAGTGATTGAATAATGAAGTGTACATATGTTCTTGAATGTGTAGTAAAAGAAAGACAACACATAGAGAAAGTGCTCAAGAGAAAGAGTAACGTTCTAAAAAAAGTATATACAAAGAACTTACGATTTGTGCTACAAGTTCTACATTTCTATATAACTATTCATTAGTCAGGATTTCTCTGAATTGAGAGTTTTGTCAGAATAAAATAAATGATTCCAGTGATAAGGAATTATGAATTCAAAATGTCCAGCTAAAATTGTATTCCAGAAAACTCTTTGCCTAATGGAAAGGATTTCTTCACTCTTTTGAGCGAATCTCACTATTTCTGTATTTCACTGCAGTACATCCGGGTTATATATCATCTCAAATCTGTACCTTCAACATGTAACAATATATTTTCAGTAGTGATTCTTGAGTGCCAGCTGCCCAAATATTAACCACACACCCTGTTAAGACAATGCTGATTTTATTTCTTATCAGTGTCTTAGTTTTCTCGGGCTGCTGTAACAAAGTACCATAAACTGCGTGTTTTAAAACAACAGAAATTTATCATTTCACAATTCTGGAAGCCAGAAATCAAGGTACTGGAAGACTCATACTCCCTGGGGATTCTTTAGGGAAGCATATTTTCTACTTCTCTCTCCTGGCTTCTGTCAGAGGCCTACAATCTTTGGCATTCTTTGGTTTGCGGCACTTCAAGCTCTACCTTATTTTTCACATGGCATTCTTACCTGTGGCTGTTTGTGAGTCTGTGTCCAAATTTCTTCTTCTATGGATACCAATTAAATTGGTTTAAGGTCCCACTCTCTTCCAGCGTGACCTCATTTTAACTAATTCCATTTGCAATGACCCTATTTCCAAGTAAGGTCACATTCACAAGTACTGGGATTAAGCCTCCAATATATTTGAAGTTTGATTTAAGATGGGCCTTTCAATATAGGGACTTGATGAGGATTGCATAATGATAAAACAGGTTAAGATTGGAGAAAACAGCAAGGTGAGGATTTTGAGAAAATGAATTCAAATCATCTTAGGGCATCAACTGTCAGTTGATGCTATCTATTGAAAAGCTGATTGTACTTTCTGCAAGTTTCTGAAGTGATCAAACAAATTATTTGCCTGGGCAAGTGTAACCATTGGCCAATTTGATGTAATTGTGAATTCCAAAAATATAATTGGATCATGCTTGTAAACTGATCTGTTAATCTGGGCATGATTAGGTTATGATTTGGGTGTTGAGCCCCACCCCTTGGTGGGTGGGGAATCAAATATGAAAGGCATGGCAAGAACAGTTTTGAGAAGCAGTCTTTGAGAAGCAGCTTTGATGCTGGAAAGAAGGCCCCAGGAGAAGAGAAGCGAGCCCTTCGCCTGATCGCCTACAGCTGACCTTGTGGAGGAACCAGGAGTTAAACCCGGAGAGAAATGCAACCTCGGGAAGAGAGGAACCCAAGAAGCCTGAACCCTGGGCAAATGTCGGCAGCTGTCTTGCTTCCACACGTGACAATGGACTTTGGTGAGGGAAGAAACTTATGCTTTATGGCCTGATAGCTGTGGACTTCTACCCCAAATAAATACCCTTTATAAAGACCAACCCATTTTTGGTATTTCACATTAGCACCCCTTTGGCTGACTAATACAGCAAGAGACAGTGGAAATGATAGTAAAATTTAATGTAGAATCATAGACTGCAAGCTCTTTTGAGGATAGATGATTCCTTCCCATAATGA